>JARHVA010006421.1:362500-412500 GCA_037957365.1 Torreya grandis
ATAAGTGCTTGATATTTATTTCATATCAAGGAGTAATGGGACATTTTAAAAAATCATGGAACATTCATGGATTCATATATGACAATATAGAGCATCTGCAACACCTCTATGCCCAAAATGCTCATTAAAGACCTCAATCATGCCAAAAAATCAACACATGGGGAGAATTAAGGAACTATTTCCTTACTCTCATTCATGTTTTTGAATATTTTTTGGATGGGTGATGGTCATTATGGCCCCTCTATTCCATCTCTATGCCATATTCCCCCCCCTCTCTCTCATGTTTTATAAATTGGGTTTAGAAAGCCATTATACACATCCCTCATCTGGGTATGAGAAAATTCTACCCATTTATATTTTACAACCTTTGATATAATACAAGAATTTATTCAACCTTATCTATACTAGTTTATATGGTGTTCATGCTTGTTTTATTTATATTAGTGGTTGAATTCTTTCTCCCTTTGTAGGTCCTTATCTCTCACCTAGATGTTAGTGGATTGGTCTTATACAGGTTACATGGTGTGTAAAGGTGCTTAGACTTATGATTTTAATGGAAAATGATTGGTAGTGTCTTATATCAAACCTTCTATTCATCAGTCTTAGTTTATAGTCATTTATCATGGCCTCCATTTGAACTATTAATGTGTAGGAGTCTTTTTGGAGAGAGTGTATTAGTAACTTGTCCTTATTTTGTACATAAGTGTTGTTAAATGATCAAGTTGAGGAGATATAAAATATTGGTACATCACCTCCTATAGTTTAGTGTTAGTTTTCAAGTCTTTCTATCTATTTTCATTGAAAAATAAGTAGGATTAATAGTTGAGTTTATATGATACATTAGGGGAGATAGCCCCAAAACTAGAGACTCACCTCACCTATTAGGCTACCCACACCTAGAAGTGATTCCATTGTATCATTTAGATGATGTAGGTTCAAAATTATTTTTCCTTAAGTTTGAAATATAGATTGATAATGTTTTTGGCACACCTTATGGGATTAAAATTTAAGGATGTTGGATCACTTACTCTCAGCATTTGGTGACTCAAGGAGTTTTAGACATTATAGTGGTAGATTAGCACTCATGTTCCATGCCAAAGGTCATCACCAAGTCTTCATCCAAGGGTAAAGAAGTTGAATATGTTTATTTGTCTTTAGATTTTACTAGAAATAAAATTTAACCTAGGTTTAATCCCTATTCTATACCCTCTACTTCTCCTAGTCCTATTCAACATAACCCTATTGTAACTCCCACATCTCAAATGGCTAGACCTATAAAATATATACACAATATTTTCAAATGTTACCAAATATTAATGTTTTATCTCTTGAAATAACTTATCGAGTCTCAATATATTTTAATGCATGCCTTAAAGGGTACACTTATAAAGGGGTGAGAAAACCATTAGTTCTACATAGGATTGTTGTCCCTATACTACCACTTAATATCTACACAACCATATCCTAAAAACATTCCCCTAAGCTTGACATACTCTCTTTTACCTTCCTCTAGTAATTTTATACCTTCATTATCCCTTCACTAACCTAAAATCCTTTTTTATAGTTTACATTACACTGTCAACCCCATCGACCTTGTACTCTAATTGATAAAACTTATTTAGGGTCTAGGTCCACCCTTAGCAAACCTAGAACAAGACTTAATTTGTTTTTATCAATAATGATATAATGTTTATTAGGTTTACCTTGTTGACTAAAATTTTAAAAATGATTAGGGTTAGATCTATCTATATAAACACATCCATTTCATCATTTCTAAGAGAAGAGAAGAAGAGATATATATTGCATATTTGCTTATCCACCATTCTACTTGAGGAGTATAGCTTAAGGTTTCATACTTTCTTTAGACATATGAATCTTGTCTTGTGGAGAAGTATTTTGGAGGCATATATAGGTTGTGTAGCCTAGATATTATTTATCCTTATTATCCTTACATACCAAAAAAACCTATTACAAAAAAACCTTGGCCAAGGGAGAGATTGAGGCTCGATAGGTTCATATTCAAAGGTAAAAATTCTTAACTTTGTTCCTCCTTTGTAAGATTAGATATATATGAATTTTTACTTCTCTCCCATGTATTATAATTTTTTATACATTTAAATGAGTATATGTCTTCTTTTCATGTTTAATTTTAATGTTTATTACCTCCACTGTGTGCCATAAACTTTGGTGAGCACTAGATTATACTTTGATTTACTTGTTATTAGTTTAGTGGATATGAAAACATAGGAACTAGTAAGGGTTATTGTGTAGTTTTGATTGAATGGAGGATTTTGAACCCTCCCTAGTGATGTTATTATGGTAATATATCCCTTGGTTAGGTCTAAAATATATATATTGTTCATGACCTTGAGTATATAATGTGTTGACAATCAGAAGCGTAAGTAGGATTCATCTTATCCAATCTAGGATTGATTTATAGATTAGTTTTATTTCCATTTACATTCATTCTAGTCAACATGATGTGAATATAACCTTTATAGGTTTTATTTCATGCTATAATTTTTATCATTTTATTATATTTTTCCATATTTATATTATTGTATCAAATCAATCAGTATAGTTCTAACTTTCTATGCACATATTTAACATGTAGTCACTTCAAAATGAATTTGTTCTATCTATGTAAGTATTCAACTATAGGTTACTAGATCAAATAGTTTAAAATATTACTCTTCTTCAATTTTATATTAGCATAAAATATCAAAAATGTTAAATCTATCTGATAATTATTTTTACTAGCATATAGGTGAATGAACACTATAGAACAGGTTAACCATATTCCTTATTCTTCTTTAGCATACAAGGTTTTATAGAACTTCATCAAACTAGTTAAACAAGTTTATAGAATTTGAAATAATTAAATAAGGCATTAAAGAATAAAATTTTCAATATATATCATCTTAAATCCCACCAAGGTTCCTTTATTTTCCCTCTCTATCATTTTAGTATTTCCTTCAGTTCTATTTTTCACAAGTTAATAGTCTTCAAAATTGCAACCCTATAGCTAATTAGGTTGACTTGATTGAATTAATTTTGTAGTTTGTCTTATTTATAAGACAAAATCAACCTATTTAAATCTATTCTTAAATACCTTACTTGTATAGAAAATTAGCAACCTAGTTGAATTTATTTTGTACTGTTTGCATATAGTGTCACTTAAACTGACTATATACTATTCTTAATAAATGAATTAATAATCAGGGCATCAAAAAAGATCTAAATATAGAGGAAAAGTGAAGCATAAGAATCACAAGGTCATGGATCTGGTGGTTATGATGATGAAAATCCATCCTATCACTTAGCATGTAGCTTCCACCATGGAAAAGATGATCTTGAAGGCCTATATAAAGAGCAAAAAATAGAGGATGAAAGAAGGAGATCTGTAACAAAGATCTAATGGAATGACTTCAAAATCATGCTTTGTAAACTTTTCTCTAGTGTCCATTGAGGCTTAGATATAGAATGGAAGACACTCTATATCTAATTTTATGTTCCCAAACTCATCTATGAACCTCTGGGTTATTAGTATTATGATTTTAAACATAAACTCTTTCTATGGACTTTAAACAATGACAATTGGTGTTGCCTTAAATTGTAAATGATTTTGTTTAGTTCACATGTCTTGTAGTATTGTTGTGGGATGCAAGTGTTTGAGTTATTTCACACTTATGATCAATTATGTGAATTGAAGATCATGTGTCCTACTTGTTTTAATGTTTTAATATTTTAATAGAGTCTTTATAAATTTCATGACATCATCATAATTTTAAATGCAATATGAGTATAGGTTTGTGCCAGTGAACATAACCCCTATTTAATTTACATTTATTTAGTATGAAGAGTAAGTTAAATAAAATTAGTCTTGTGGCCCATTAAGCACCTATATGACCTTAGTATTACCCCAAGTAAATTCATATGTCTATGGGTCTACCCTAAAGTTAATTTTTTGATGCATTACTTGAGTCCCCTTTGTGAAGCCTCATGCCATGGCACAACTAGCCCAACAGGGGCCCATTTATTTTTTATCTATGTTTTGGGTGAGCACATAAGGCCTATGTCTTATGTGGATTGATGCTAGTGTAACCAATTATTTAATTTTTGACATTATCTCTTTCAATGAATAAATTCTAACACCTCTCATACTATTTATATAATTTCTCTAACCTATTTACCCATCACCAATAATATTCAACCTTATAATACCACTTCTTCAAAACTATCACAAAATAAACCTACATAATATACCTCATCATCTCATGATAATCAACGAATTTTTCCCCTAGTTCAACCTCTCACATCCTATCAACATAAATTTACATTTACTTCTACCCCTCCTTCCAAGGAGCTCCTCCAAAAGTACAT
Source organism: Torreya grandis (assembly GCA_037957365.1). Taxonomy (NCBI): domain Eukaryota; kingdom Viridiplantae; phylum Streptophyta; class Pinopsida; order Cupressales; family Taxaceae; genus Torreya; species Torreya grandis. The sequence goes on from JARHVA010006421.1 coordinate 366,884, forward strand.
CCCTATGTCTAATAGTTCCCTCATGGGTTATGATGAATGTAATATTATCATGGAGATTACTAATCTCCCATATCTATAACTCATGTGGACTTCTCTTTGTCATCACAAATACCTTATGAAACTCCTATTCAAAATGAACATCCCCAATCTTCCATTAGTAGGACATGAATCTTTATTATCTAGGTTAGAAGATAACATCTTAAAATAATGTGAAGAGATGTCTATACATGTTGAAAAAATAATGGACACTTCTCTCTCTCAAATTCCCTATTTTTTTATGATTCTAGATGATATTCTACTTCATGCGGATGATACTGCCCTCTTTATAAGTGTCCAAATTGGTGACATCCAAGTCAAGCATGCCTTTATTGATGAGGTTTTAGGTACTTATGTTACCTCCCTCTAAATAATTAAAAACCTTGTATACTCTGAATGTAATATTAAGTCCACACACAACACATGTCATGGTAATGACCAAAGGAAAATGCCTCACTTAAGTTGTGTGTGTCTCTTTATTACCATCCCACCTATCACCATTCAAGTTAATGTTATGATCATAAATTTTTCTCTCTCCTATAATATCTATTTTGGAAGGCATAGACTCATTACATGAGGACTATCACCTCTTCTTCCTGCCAATGTGTCAAGTTCCCTAGTAATGGCACAATCTATAATATTTAAGGTGATACTAACCCTTGGAATTTCAAACAATTCTAATACCATGGTGTATTCAAAATTCCAACCCTTGAACCTTTTATAAATTTTCCATTATGAGAATCTTAATATTTTAATTTCCTTATCAACTCTATGTGAGGTTACCATGGTCACCCCCAAACTCATTAGGAATATACCACATAACCTCTTATATTTTAATGATAATGAGCTCAATGAGATAAACCTCAAGATAAAACTCTTGATATCTCTCCTCATATCATTTCTTAGCTTCTACCCTCTCTAAATCCATATTCCTATCAACCACCTTGTGATGATATACTCGTAGTCTTAACTAATACTCGACACTATATTCATCATGTCACCTCCAATGAGAAGGTCATACCTACTTACATAATTTATATTCATACACCCAACTATGATGATGGTTATACCTTATATGACCCATTTTTATGAGGTCTTATTCTAGCTCGAGATGTTAAGATCCTTCATTATCATTCTTCTTTGTTTAAATATTTTCATTTATCTTATCACATTATATCTTATATAGCTCCTTATTACCATTATTCCTCTTGTTCATCAGGTGAAAATGGTCTATTCACATGGCACACCTCTATTTTTTAAGAACCTCTTAGGAGAATGTTTATAGACCATGATATGACCGATCCCTATCACTTCACTAGATAAAAATATCCCTATAGATATCTTGTCCTTGTGATTATTGTTATTACCCTTCAACCCTCTATGCATCCTACACCTCCTTCCATTGAGCCTATTTGATATCCTATTGCCACTTTAGTTGAGTCTCTTCCTACTTATGATTTTTCTTCTCCTTTAGTTGAGCCTCATCTAGTCTATCCACTAGCCCTACCCCCCCCCCCCCTTGGTAATGGCATGCTTCTTTTACCACATATTTCTCCTCTAACTACCTATTTTAACAATCAACCATACTATGACATTAATAGAGTTTCTAATAATTATACTATATATAATAAATTACCCTATCCTTCCTCAGATTTTTATTCCATTCCCTCAATTAGTATACCCACAAATTCTACTAAAAAGTGTTTATGTTGCCTCCATGACATAGATAATCATTTCTAATCTCATTTTAAAAAGATTAATATCCTTCATTAGCGTCTCTAAGATCACCTTATGACCATTCTTATGCCTATTATCCTTCCTCCCACATGTCACCTACATAATAAGGATCCCCATTCTTCCTCCATGGTTCCTCTACCTATGGCCCCTTTTTACCATGTAATTCCTTTACTTGTGGTTCCTTCACTTATGATCCCTCTACCTATGGATCCTCCTTCACCTATGATCCCATCTCCACTAGTGACTCCTTCATGTCCTATAAATTCCACTCCCATTCCTTCTCTTGAGTATCTTATGCATGATGGCCCTTATGAACACGATCATTTAGGCATGCCTACAATTTATATTAAGTATATTCAATGATAGGTATTTCCCCAGCTTTATCTAAAGATCAATGAGGACCTCATCATAGTTAGAGTCCAACTTCACATAGATTTATTAGATGTTATGGACAAATTTACCAATAATTATGAACATGGTATGGTGTTCCTTCACTTTCTTCTTAATTTTGGACTAGACATGTGATCCGAGTATATATTTATCTATTTTATATCATTTGAAATTTTATCAAATTTCCATTTACTTATCTATTTTATATGTCTATATATATTTTGCATTATATGTTGTCTATGGTGTCATTTTCTTTCCTTATAATCTTTTATGAATTTTTTTCATGACTACCTACTTTTTATATATGCATTCATTTATTTCCATACATGTCTTATTCTTTTATAATGATTGTTTACTACCTATTATCTATAACATGGATAATCATTATTGTGACTTGGTTATACAAACATTTCTACCCTTAGTCCTCCTTATTTTCCATGTGATCAGTTAGTAAACAAGTCATCTCATTATAATCTCATTTTACCAGTCCATCTTGGATCTTCATTTATTCCCCTTATTTCCTTTCATAAACTAAGCATACACATGGTTGAAAAATGAGATAACATGTTGGTTCATAGCTAGGATTAAGTTTTTTAGTTAGTCATGTATTCATATACTTGCTTCCTTTAGCCAAAATCTAAGGCTTATTTGTGTGTATCACTTTGTTTCTCATGATTGGTCATTCTAAATCTGTATGGAAAAAGACTATTAAAAGCCATAAAGATTTAAAATACAAATAATTTTAATAAGTGGAAATGATACAAAAGGAAACATTTAAAATTTTAAAAGTCAAATCACATTAAAATACATGATTTCAATAACATCTCCTTTCTATAATCGATGCTCAAACTCCATAGTTGACCTAATGATAGAGTCAAGGTCCATTAGGGCATAGTACACTGGTAGATTGGAAAAGGAGAATAAAAAATATTTTATTGCTACCTACTTTCTCACATAAGTACCCAATTTTCATAGTAGAATAAAAACTCTATAAGAGGTCTTAAAGAATGAGGAACACATTGTGAGAAGGTAGGTCCAATTTTATTTCTTTATTCAAATAAACAATATGAGTCAATATTAGTATCTCACTTATTTACATATACATATTTGTGCTTACTATGAATGATTATCCTTTGTATATTGATGGTCACTAGTCACTTAGTGTCTTTTCTTTGTCTTTAGTGTGCCTTATATTTCCTAAGGCCTTCTGATAGATGCCTACATTGTGATTTTTACATTCCCTCATTCATTTCCCATAATATTAATATTTAACCTTGAGAAATATTATTTTTTTCACTAATCATTCCCCTTAGGGGTTATATTTGTGAGTTATAGTGTAAGACCTTGGATAAGACCAAGCCTTCCTCACAAATTACCATTACAAACATTCATTATAACATATTTCTCCCATTATTTCCACCTCAATAGTGTCCCCTTTATGAGTTGTATTGTAATACCATGGATAAGACCAAACCTTCCTCACAAAAATATTCCAATATCCAAGTCATAATGAAATGACACGTGTCAAATTTAAGATAAGTAGTGATTGATCATGATTTACACATCATTGGAATGCTTCCCATCTTGATCTGGTATGTTTTATGCTTAATTAATTGATATTTCATTTTTATCTTCTCATTTTATGATTGCATGTAATAATACAGCCATTTTTTCTTAAGTTTTTCATATTTCCTATAGCTTGAATTAGTGTGATCAATTTAAGTTCATTTTTCCAATTTATTTTCTCTTTTATACTTTGCAACATGATTTGGTATGATTTATTGACTTAATTATTTTATTTTAATACCATTTGGTTTTATTATTTCTTCCATTTTATTAAATTATTTTCATACTTCCCAACATGATGTAATGTGATTTTACTTTTTTTAATTTGGTGCAAATATTTTTATGGTTTAAAAGCATTTTGTTATCCATTTTACCATCTTTGGTTTATTACATTTAGTCATGATTTACACATCATTGAAATGATTCCCATATTGGTTTAGTATGTTTTATGCTTAATTCATTGATATTTAATTTTTATCTTCTCATTTTCTAATTGCATGTAAGAATACAACTATTTTTTCTTAAGTTTTTCATACTTCCTAGCTTGAATTAGTGTTATCAATTTAAGTTCATTTTTCCAATTTCATTTCTCTTTTATACTTCCCAACATGATTTGGTATGATTGATTGACTTAATTATTGTTTTTTAATACCATTTGGTTTTATTATGCCTTCTATTTTATTAAATTATTTTCATACCTCCCAACATGATATAGTGTAATTTTACTTGTTTTAATTTTGTGTAAATATTTTTATGGTTTAAAAACATTTTTTTGTCCATTTTCCCATCTTTGGTTTTTTATATTTAGTCATATTTTGTTATTACACATTTCCCATCATGATATAATGTGTAGTACATTTGTGTTGATTACTTATATTATTCCAAGTCATTTTTACCTTTTTATTTTGAACCATGAATGTGTATCACATAATTATAGAAAAGAAAACATTCCACATATATTTCCCATAGAATATATAACAAAAGCTAAAAACATGTGCTAGAAAGAAATATACCCATACATCAACATCCACAATCAAATATAACTCATGTAATAAAATCCAACTATCAAAATCAATATCTATATATATCATGTTTTTATATAATATAAGGTACAAAACACAAAATACATAGCTCTAATTCAATAGTTGGGCTCCATCATGCCTATCATGTGGCCTAACTATAATTATCATAGATTCTTAGGATTATCCCATCTAAATGATACACTATAATGAGGTTGTCTAGGATCTCAATCCTACTACCTATCCTTGTAAGTTATCCACCTCATCTTGTACCTATCTAAGATGAACTATAGTATCCATGTGCATTACTCTCTCCTGATCTAAGGCTTGCCAAGCTAGTGTCTCTCTCACCACCACCCCTATTGGTGGCTTGAATCCATCCCTATGTGTATGTAACTTCCTTATGGCCTCCCCCACTAGTATACATTAGCTTTCCTAGGTTGGGTCATATGGTATCACATGATCCTCTAATATGGTGGTGTCGTATGGTTCTAGCACCCCATCCAAAATGTCATGATGTACAACCATAATTAGGGATACCCATCTTTCTAAAAAACCATAACTAGATAGATATTAGATCACATATATATTTAAAAACTCATCTATCTACTATAATCACATATAACTAGTATTTTATATCAAAGCTTAAAAGTATAACATTTCTCACTAGTCCTGATGTCACCAACCATTGTCTTTCCATTTGATCATCCCCCAACCACCTCCTCTATAGATCACCTCCCCAGTAGTGAAAATATATGAGTCATCACTTGTACACACCATGACCCTCTCCTAAGGGGTGTCTCTATCGACTAGATCTATCTTGAAATGTTTGTTGGGTCATCTTTTGTTATAACCATTATCTATGCCTGATCTTACTAATAGTGCCTCCATCTATGGTATGGAAAAGGTGGTCATTGATGATCTTACTATGGTTCATGTTGTGTTTCTTGTTGCATAATTACATCCAAATATATGTCATCTCCACTCCTAGTCACCTATTATCATTCTTGAGTAGTCCATACTCTCATGTACCACAACTTAATCTCAGGTCTCTCAACTAGTTCTCCTCCTTTTCCTCTCCCCCTCAGCTTTATAGCATGACATGCCCAAAAATCAAGAACTTATATAGGGGCCACTAGGTTTTGTATTCCAAACTACCTTGACAAGTGTGCCACTAACTATGACTCTACCCACCAGGTATAGTGGCCTATAATTTACACCTATACTAGCTCTATTGCCATGGTTGACCAATTAAGCCAGATAAATAACAATTTAAATTTAAGTATTCCACATGATCTCCCCTTGTGTGATCATTAGAAAATATATAACATGGGGTATATCTTGTGTTACTTAGTCCTACTACCATATCATCATCCAAGGTAACCTATCATCCAACACGCAGGGAATCTTAATTGGTTGATACATAGATAACCTCTCATATATCCAAACACTCAATAAAACCATTGACCCCATGGTATTCTACCCTCTAGACAACATACCATACATATCATGCATGATTTAGACCTATATAATAGACCCAAATATATACAGTGATCCATGATCCAAAATAGATCGACATAGAGCTATCACATATATCAATATATTTCCATTTAACTTGTGACATAACACTTGTGTTGTCACAAGTTCAATCATGGATTTCTACATGTATAGAATTTTTATGACATAAACATCAAATATATTGACCCAAAAACCTAGGTATATCATATTTGAGCATGTTTCCCACCTAGCTAGTGCTTACATCTCCTCTATATCATTCAGTGTCTGTGTGATCCTTAGTGTCTCTCCTATTGATAGTCCTAGAAAAGTATGGATGTCATCTAGTGTGATACCCACCTATATGTTATCCCCATTCACCACCAATAGAAAAGTTTTATTTAACCATTCCCATGCTCTAAGGAATAAGACAATGAGATCAACACTTAGTGGGATGTGCCTCATCTTCATGATACCTCTAAAGCCTAATACAACTAGTCATTCTCTATCCATGTCAGTTAATCATTCTAGTAGATATGGTAGCCATGACACATCTATTAGTTGCCAATATCTCTAACATCTCTAAAAAATATAAAACAACAAAGTATGTATCAAATCTTTTTGTAATAAACAATCAACATACATTCTTGAAATTTCAAACAACTCAGTTGGTTTGATTTAGTTTCTCCATTTCTTACAAAATCAGCCTATTTAATATTATATCAACCCTATAAGTTCCCTATGATACTATATCAACCATTTCAAATTAGTATTAGTAGGCCACAATAATACTAGATTGGTTGCCTTCTCTCGTTATGATACTATATCAGCCTTGTTATACATAGTCAACCTCTTTTAGAAATACTACATCGGCCCTATCAAATAGACGATGTTGTTCATGATATATGAAATAAACCTTATGTATCTTACCAACTAAGTTAGCCTAATAATATGAAATCAAACCCATATTATCATACTAAAATATCCCTCTACTACATAGTCAACCTTATCACTATCCCTCATCTTATGGACTAAGTTGACCAGGTTGACTCTATTCATCTACAATGATGAATTTTTACCCATTTACCATAAATTCCTTGGGAATTTATTAGTTTTATTTCTTCCTAACCAGTACCCTGTTATACCCCTAGTTTACCTTTAAAAATTCTAGGGTTCATTTCAATTCCAAATTTTTACCTACCAGTTATTTTTTCATATTTAGCTCAATTTCAAATAAAAATATTCAAAAATTTGAAATTTCTAGTTAACTACCTATGATTCACTTGCTACGACTGCTATGCATCCTCCCCATCTTAGTTTTCATCTCCTCACCATGATGGTTCTCTAGTCTCCAATTAAGTCTCTCATGGATTTGTTTTCTTAGAATATTAAAAATAATAAATGAATTATTTTTACCTTATTTATATTTACTATTAAAAATTATTTACCTTTTAAATATTTATTGTCATATTTAGTATTTTGGTCATATATTTGTCTCTACTCACTCTTTTTCCAAACCATAAATTATTCTAAAACCTTGAAATTATAGACAATATGTTCAAATATTATATGTGTATATTTCAAAAATTTCATTTCTCCCCCTTTTTTACTAATCTCTAAAGGTTTGCCTAATGTTATCTACATTGGACACCTTTACATTTCTTATATCTCCTTATTTATCTACAACACTAAGGTAAGTCAAGGCATGTGTTTTTCAATTTTATCCTTTAATTTATCTTTTTTTCTCTTTTCTATAATTTATTCATATTTATCATGTGTTGTTATCTTATTTTCCTAAATCACCATCCCATGTTGCACCTACGTGACACATTATGAGATTTGAGTGGGGCATATGTATACATTTAATATTTTCAAACTTTGTCAATTATTAATTCCTTCTCTCATATAGGAACCCATTAATCCTCAATCTCTCTAAGTGCATGCCTTAAGGGGTTCACCAAGAAAGGGGTGGATAAACCATTTGTGATTCATAAGATTATTGTCCTTATACTACCACTTGTTATCTACGTAACCATCTCCTAAAAACATTCCCCTAAGCTTGGCCTCCTCTCTTGTACCCTCCTCTAGTCATTTTATACCTTCATTAGCCCTTCCCTAGCCTAAAATAACTTTTTATGATTTATGTTACACTATTAGCCCCATCAACCCTATACTCTAATTGATAAAACTTATTTAGGGTCTAGGTCAGCCTCTGGTTAACCTATACCAAGACCTAATTTATTTTTATCAATAATGATATAATGTTGATTGGGTTGACCTTTTCGATTAAAATTTTGTAAATGAATAGGGTTAGATCCATCTATATAAACACATCCATTTACTCATTTCTAAGAGAAGATAAGAAGAAGAGATATATGTTTCACATATTCTTATCCACCATTCTACTTGAGGGGCATACCTTAGGGATTCATACTTTATTAGGAGATATGAATCTTCTTTTGTGGAAAAGTGTTTTGGATGCATACATAGGTTATGTAGCCTAGATATTATTTATATTTACTATCCTTACATACTACAACAACCTCTTTCAAATCACCTTGTCCTAAGGATATATTGAAGTTTGGTAGGTTCATATTTAAAGGTAAGTATTCCTAACTTTATTACTCCTTTGTAAGAGTAGATAGATATGCATTTATACTTCTCTCTTATGAATTATAATTGTGTATACATGGATTTGAGTATATGTATTCTATGCATGTTTAATTTTAATGTTTATTACCTCCACTTTGTGCCACAATATTTGGTGGGCACTAGATTAGACTTTGTTTTACTTGTTATTAGTGTAGTAAATATGAAAACATAGGACCTAGTTAGGGATATCACATAGTTTTACTTGACTAAAGGATTTGAAACATCCCTAGTGATATTATTATGGTAATATGTCCCTTGGTTAGTTATAATGGATCTATTTTTTTCATGACCCTAAATCTCTAATGTGTTGACAATCGGAAGTGTAAGTAAGATTTATCTTTTCTGAGCTAGGATTGATTTATAGATTAGTTGCATTTCCATTTAGATACTAAAACTAGGATTTTATACCATTTAATTATGGAATCCATATAAACATAAAACAATTTTATGATATCCATGTTTCTACACTCAAAATCCTCCAATACTCCATAAGAAAAAACTTTAACACTTCTGTTGAACATATCAGAGACATTGCAAACCTTTATTTTATACATAATATGACTCAAGAGAATGTAACAATGAGGATTATTGATAACTCCTTGAAATTAAAATAAATTAAATGGTATATAGGTATAAAACCTACCTTAATTAACATTTTCTATGAGTTTTTTGAGTACATATGCAAGAAATTTGAATATATAAGTGCCCATTTGTCCCTAGTGGAATAATTGACCACAATCAAAAGATCCCTTCAAGAGTTTATGATGTATTTTAAATATAGGTTTTTAGAAAAATTGGGATGGAATCAAAAAAATATTTAAACCCTCCCCAAATTATGTCTTCTTATACTATTTAATATTCCTTAATTTTAATGTGGTAGTCATGTTACAATTAATGGGTGGGAACACATTACCTTATGCTTATGAAGTGGCAATTAGGGTAGAAAAATGTCTTATTAAATCAATAAAATTCACAACAAGGAATATTATTACATTGTTATCATAGATGCATCCTCATTTACTTATCATTTCCACCATACCTAAGCCAACCAACAATGAATAGCCATATACTAATCAGGCAGATAGATTGGTCAAGCTTAAAGGGTTGCTCAAAGCATAAAATAATAACACAGTGGATTTAGAGAGGCAAAAAATTCCAGCTGACATACCCTACCAAGATCCTTATTATGATCCTTATCAACATTATCAATTCAATAAACCTCCATACCAAGATAATCCTTAAGGTCAAGGTTAGATCACTCATGGAAGGCCATGCAACAGCTTCAATCCTAACTCTACCAACACTTTTAAAGAATTAGTTCCCACTCAAAATAAATATGATCAATAAGTATAATGGTCTACACCTTTGGTAAAACCTCATTAATATAATATTATCTCAATTTAAGGTTCCAATCAAGCTCCTCCTATGCAACAAAATCAAGATCATCATACACAACACAAAAAAATCCTTTTATACAACATGGATAAGTCCCTTTTCTGACTCAATTTGAATTGTTAAATAAAAAATAAATGCTTTGATAAAAGGTTTAGTCTGAGGCTACATTTATCAAATTTCAAAAGGAGAGAGTTCTTTTGGACATTGTGTAATCAATTATCTTGGAGGTAAAGCTAAGGTAGATAGCCCTATTACATCTAACACAATGGCTAAAATAAGGGAAGTGAATGGTGACTCAAAGGTAGGAAGAGAAACTCGTTTTATTTCTCAACCACTTCAAAAGACTAATGAGTAAAATGAAGCCCCTAAATCCCCACCACTCTAAAAGGGTCAGAATGAGAAGGGTCCATTCATACATCATTTCACTCAATCTCTAATTAGTGTTGTTGTTCTTAAAATGCAGTCAAAGATTGGTGGCCCTCATATCAACATTGTAGACCAGATGAAGAAGGCTCATGTCACCATTCCAATGTGGGACATATTGATTATTCTAGGGCATAAATACTTTATTCAAGAAGAGTTTTCAAATCTCAACATCTCAGATAAGTAGGCAGAAAAGGAAGGTGTAGACCTAACTAATACTAGTTATCCTAATGAAACCCAACCAATCAAGGTAAATAAACCCCCTCCCTTCTATCTTTCTATCATAATAGGGGATAGCTTAGTATATAATTATATGATAGATAGTGGGGAAAACACACATATTATGATAAAATTAATAGTAAACAAGTTGGGGTTAAAATATGAGCCTAATTCTAATGGAGTCTTATAATTAGATGGGTCCCCTACTAAGATAGTTGGTGTACATAAATATTATCCTATATTCTTTCATGAATTTCACCATATCCCAAGATGTTTTTATGGTTGATTTTCCCCCTTATTTTTCCATATGTCTATCTAGGGACTTCACCACTAAGATAGGATGCTACCTATCACCTGACTGGTCTTCTATGGTATTTAGAGCTAGGTATGGGACCAAAGTCACCATTAGGTCTAAAATAATCTCTACATTTCATTTATATCCCTACATGCCTAATCTATCAAATGTCAACTATACTACTATTGATGAATATGATTACCCTAATGATTAAGAACTATTTGTGCCACTTGAGGGCATATCAAACATACTCCTTAATGAGTGGGTAATGGAAAAAAATGGTTATGATCCTTAAAATATCATTGAAGAAGTAGGCCTAGGGATATATTATATGCATGAGGAGGAGCTAGTCATACTAGCCCTTACTAATCCAAACCAAGACAATGATGGTGTATGGAAATTATTTATTGATGGATTTAGGTGAAAGAATGTAAATATATCAAGTGTTATGCTTATTTATCCACATAATCAAAGGTAATTCTCTTCCATAATTTATATTTAAGCTACACAAGTAATAAATATAGTATGAGGCCCTTATTCATGGGACATAATGGGAAATGAATAGAGGAGTGAAGCTACTGCAAGCTATGGGAGATAGTGAATTGGTAGTCCATCAAGTGAGAGGGTAAAATTTAGTCAAGAATCCATTATTAAAGGCATATAATCATAGGTTTTGGGACTTATTACAAAATTTTGAGTCCTTTGAAATCCATTCAATCCCAGGAGAAGACAACCAACATGTAGATAGGTTGGAAGATATAGAGGCACAATATGACATCCCAAGTGAAGTTAAAAACTTAAAGGATCAATCAAAAATAAAGGTGGTATGAATATCATCATTACATGATAATGAAGTCACCCATAAATTCTTCAACATTGATAGGTATATAAAATTATTATTACAAAAATAGGTAGAATTTTTCTCAAGCAACTAAGGCAGACTTCATTAATAGTATGATGACTAGATTGTTTAGTTGAAGATAAATAAACTCCCTAAGGGATTAGTGACACTTGAGAAAATCTTAAATTAATATTATAAATTGAGAAGAGATAATTTTATCATATTAATAAAGGAATAAAATTATGAGAAGGTCATAATTTTTAAGGTTAGGATGCTTAAACTAGGCAAGGTGAATACTAGAGAAGAAATGAATTCTATGTGTAAATAATTTATAAACATCATTTTTTGGGAATATAGTGAATTGAAATGGTTTTAACCTAGTTTAACTCAACATACCATAGAGTTAGAAGTAAGTTCCAAACTTGTGAGGAATAAACAAAGACTAATCAAGCCCAAAATTGAGCTCCTCATGAAGAAATAGTTGACTAAACTAATTAATTCTAACAAATGAACCTCAAATAATGGGTGGCTAACCTTGTTATTGTAAGTAAAAACAATGGGTATATAAGGTTATGTGAGGACTTTAGGGATACTAATAGGGTGATATTGAAAAACCACTACCCCTTTTCCATCCATGGATTAGATTCTTCAAAAGGTTTCAAGTTCACAACATTTCTAGTTTCTTGATGGATACTTAGTGTATAACTAGGTATTGGTGAAGGAATAGGATCAACACAAGACTTAATTCACAACAAAGTGGGGCACCTATGCCTCTAAAAAGATGCCCTTTGGGTTATCTAATATAAGATCCACCTTATAAAGGGAAATGGATGTATCCTTCTAAGGAATAATCAATGAGATGGTGATCATATACCTTGGTGACACTACAACCTTATTAAACTATTTAAATATCACTTGAAACACCTAAGGATGATATTTGATAGGTGCAAGTAGTATGGGTTCTCTTTAAACCCTAAAAAGTTTATTTTTATAATTCATGAGGGAATAAATTTAGGCCAAATTGTGTATAAGTAAGGCCTCTTTATATAACCTAAGAGGGGAAGTGAAATTATTACCTATCATTTCCTAAACATAAGAAATAACTGTAAAGTTTCCTAGGTAAGATCATCTTTGTTAGAATATTTTTTCCTGAATTGGTTGAAATTTTTAGACCCATAAATTCTATGCTCAAGAAACATAAGTAATTTATTTAGACTAGAGAATGAAAGAGGGGTTTTGAAGTAATAAAATATGCTAATTCTAAATCATCCACTCCCCTTAACCCTAATTTATAAAAATACTTATTTTCATATTCCTTCTAAACTAATGACACCATATCTACCATGTTGATGCAATAAAATAGTGAGGGCCTTGAGCAACCCATAAATCTTTTTAGAAAAACATTGGAGGAATATGAGGAGAGGTACACTTATGTCTAAAAGCATTTTCTTATAGTAATAAGGAGCCTTAAAAATTGTAGGCTCATAGTGCCCAAAAAAAATATCTATGTCATGGTGGACCACCCTAACATCAACGACTTCCTTTTTAACCAAGATTTGAGTGTAAAAAGAGTAGATTGGGTGACTATATGTATAGATTATGACATAGAATGTAAGGTCACCAAGATATTGAGGGGTAGATGACTATGTGATAACTTGTAAATAGATATTAAGGAGATCAAATAGGTAGTTTTATCAATACATAGTGATCCCCAAGAAGTTGTACCTATACCTCCTTCTAGCTAGACCTAAAACATGGTAAGGTTCCTCCAAATAGGAGAATGTCCTGTAGGTTTAGATAATATAAGAAGAAGGTATTATATGTTGTAATCGATTCCTTATGTCTTGGTATATGGGATCATGTCTAAGAAATATATTGATGGAATGTTGTTAAGGTGTGTGGAGACTAACCAAATTGACAAGCTATTGGATCAATTTCATGATGGGCCTATATGATAACACTTTATAGCTAAGACTAAAAAAACAAGGATAATGAGATCATACAAATTTTAACCAAGCTTATTCAAATAATCCTATGCTCAGGTTAGGAGATGTTAAAAGTATACCATGTTTATTAAAAAATAGAAGTTAGTTGCCTTGTCCCTCAAGCCCATCCAAGTAGAACAATTATTCACATAGTGGGGCCTATATTTTATAAGAATGATACATCTTACATCTATTTCAAGCTACAAATGGGTTTTTATTTTTATAGAATACTTCACCAAGTGGGTAGAATTAGTGGCCCTTAAGGAGGCTAATGAAAACTAAGACTTAGAGTTTTATAATAGCCTAGTGACCAGGTTTGTGGTCCCTTCCACAATCATATCATATAATGAAATAGCTTTTAGTGGTTCAAGGATAAGTGAATAGGCTCTAAATTATGGAATCTACCTTAGTACTTCCTCAAAATACTATCCTTAAGGTAATGGACTTGCAGAGTCCACTAACAAGAACTTAATCAAGATCATAAAGAGGATTATGGAAGACAATAAGAGAATGTGGCATACCAAACTGAGGATAGGATTTTGGGTAGATAAGATCATCCCCAAGAGAGATACTAGTCATTCTACATATCATTTTTTTTGTGGAAAAAAAGAAAAGTTACCCATATCACTTGAGTTGCCAACTTTGGAACTCACACATCAACTTGATCTAATAGAGAGTGATACCATATAAGTGAGGATGAATGAGTTTAGAGACATAAAAGAGATAAGATATGATGTTATGTATTATATGTGGTCTCATCAAGATCAAGTTAAGAAGTTATTTTATAAGAGAGCTATCTCAAGGAATTTCAAAGAAGGTGATATTGTACTTAAGTGGGATGAAGACTAAGCTAAACTAGGAAAGCACAAAAAATTTGATATCATATGGAGTATACCTTACATTATCACTAACTACAAGGAACATAATGCATTCCAATTTTAAAGACTTAATGGTGAGAAACTCCCTATCCCATTAAATGGGGTGTTCTTTAAGTAATATTATTAAAGATAATAGATTATCCTTATACATAGTAAGTTAGATATGCCTTTCCTTTTATCTAAGTGATATTTCATATTTTATTTGTAGTTAGTTACTTTATTATCTTGTTTATTTCCTAGGTGTTTATGTTATAGTGTCATTTTATGTCTTTTTTGTGAGTGGTGAGGTTGCTTGTAATACTTAAAAGCTTATAAGGTGTTAAATCTTATTATTAGTCCAAGCCAAAAGGTCATCTTAGTTGACTCATGATTGTTATGTGTGAGTTATTTATCCAAATGATGAGACAAATAGTTCTCTTGACCAATATCTATGTAAACCCCTAGGAGTCATGAGTGATGTTGATATCTTTCTATCCTTGGACTCAGAAAGGATCAACCCTTGCTCAAAACACTTGAATAATTCTCCTATTATTTTCATGAGTCTTTGGGGTGTCATAGAAATCTAGGGGAGAGTCATTTTTTATTAGTTTCATAGGTACATGTTAATATGGTGTACTAATTTCATGATGTGTTGTGTTAGTCACTATTTCACCCTATTTGAACTTTTGTCAAGGTTACATCTTATGTTGATCATGTCTAATAATCTACACCAAGTCATAGTGTGACCTCCATAGTCTAGAATCATACATAATAGGATGACCTATGATGTTGTAACCCATTTATAGTTGTGTGTTCATTGAATCATGATAATAACATGCATAATGTGGAAAAATCAAGGGGATTGGAGCTAATATGAGGGAACAATGGTAACTTTGCTTTAAGCCTTTAGTATATTTTAAGGTTTTTAGAAAATATTAAGGTAAATACTTCAATTGTTATTACATTCAATATCATGTATGTATTACCTTCAAGGGGTGTTCAAAACATGTGAATAGTGTTGATATGGCCCTTTTCACATCATCTAGTCATCATGAAGGGTAAAATGTTCTCAAAGAGTCTCATAGTCATTGAAAAGTCACAACAAGGTAGTTTTATATGTAAAGAGGGGTATTTTTAGGGGTCAAACATCCTTAATTCACCATAAAAGGTCTCCACATACTTGAAAATTGGATTTTTATCTTCCCTCCATCCATAAAATCTAATTTAAAATTGTATTTGACCTTTCATTTCCATATTTTTATTCTATAATGGTTTTTAAAGTTCTCAAACATGAAAAATGGTAGAGAAAATATGTTTTATATGTGATTTATACTTATATGGACTTATATGGTCAAGTCAAGATCAAAATATCTCATATATCTCATGGGGGATACCTTAAAGCATAACATAGAATAATACATAATCAAAAAGCCAAGAGAAAGGAAGAAAATGTAGCATAATCTCCATAGATATCTTGTCAAGCTCACAAGGGATAGTTTAAGGTGAATGGTATGATCTATACATGGAGATATAGAGCACAAGATCTTGGCCATAGGTATATTCCCTATTGGGCTTGAATTTAGTGGAATTATTTTTTAGATCAAATCCCTATGCTTTATGAAAAATCATTAAGACCCCCAGGTGATCCTAAACCCTTTCAAAACCCCATAAGCTCAGTTATAGGAAAATTTAAGAGAGGTTCAAACTCATTGTGACAACTTGAGCATGGGGATAAATATATAAATATTTGATGAGAGTCATAAACTCATCTAGGCATGATCTCATCGCACTTGTAAGGCTAGACCAACATCAAGTCTTTCATGGTTGGTAGGTTGTAGGTTTATGTGTTAGAATTTATATGTTTCATGAAGAAACAAATCATAAATATGATTATTAAAGAGTTTATATGCTACCCCCATTCTCCTCACATACTCCACATGGTAAAAAATATGTTGTATTAGATTTCTTTCAAGTCTCCTCAATTCCCACCATGTGAAAGAAGAAGAAAAGCTTCAAGAATAACTTAGTTTGCTCTCATGGAACCAATCTCAAGGTTGCAAGTATATGGATGATGCCTTATTCATATTGTAAGGGTGACTCAAGAATATGGAGGAATTCCTCTTTCAAAGGAGATAAAATTCCACATAGCCTTTAAGACCAACACTCACAAACCAACTCCAAATTAATCCATTGGATATTTAACATAGTTTAAGGTTTCTTTGCATTGTTTAAGGTTTTTTAGGATTATTAGGTTTCATTTTATCCATTAAGATGATTTATTGACCTAGTTAAATGCAATGCCTTATTGGATACCTAGGTGGAGGATGATTAAATTTCAATAGGTTGTCTTGAGTAGAAATGATTAGTCCATATGAGGTATTCCAAAAATATCTAATTAATAATGACTACATCAAGCCATTGTAACATTATAGTGAGTCTTGTCTCCCAAAGTTAGAACTTTAAAAGACTGCATAATACACCTACAACACTACCTAGTGGTTCAATGGCCTATAAAATAAAGAGAGAATGGTTTGACTAGTTGAAGACAAATAAGACAAAACTCTCCATACTATAACATATAACCTTAAATTCTTAGAGTTTAATATAATAACTCTAAATCCCATACACATTCAAGTATCAAAAGTGACCATCTACAAGTTGGTCTAAGATAGCTATTATTGGTATACAAATTTGAGCAGTAAATGAAATTAATAATAGAAGACTTCAAGTTTATATATGTATTCAATTTTAAATTCAATTTGAAATGAAAGAGGGAGTTTGAAATAAAATTCAAAGTGATTGGTTAAGATAAACCTACTTAACCATGCATACATAGTTGGCTTAGTGCATATAGGTCTATCTAGTGAAAATTAGAATGCCTAATTGGTTTGAATGATGAGATATATTAAAAGAAAAAACACATGTGAAAATAACCCTATAATGATATGTTTAACTTTGTAAAATCTTAGAGATATTGAAGGCAAGGTTAGGGTTTAAAAAGTGATACCTAGGCCTGACTAAGTACTCACAAACACATAGGCCTATTTGAGTATGGTTATAAAAGTGTGTTTAATTGTCAATAATAAGGATACCTAAGTTTTAAAATGTGATCTAAGATCCATGGGGATATTCCATGAGGATTATAACTCCCTTAGAGTGGTAAAATGTGGAAATACATACTACTAAGGTCATTTACACCAACTAGTTTGAGAACCCCAGTAAGAATTTATAATAGTCATAACAGGTCTAATGAGGAGAAATTATAGAAAATAAGATATAGGCCACTATAAAATTATATATAATGTTTTATTTTAATATTACAGATTCTAATAAGGCTTTAAGACCACCATAATCACCTACTAGTGGTCTTATGCCTTGAAGATTAGTCTAGGCCTATATAAGGCCTAAAACCTTGCATAAGCCCTTAAACCTCCAACTCCACTCTTGTGACAAGATGAGTTCCTCAAGAAGATATGGATCTATAAGAGGTTTTATATAGATATTAAAAGTATTAAAATGGGTGTCTCAATCATTAAGAAATAGAAAAGGGTGCCTTTTTAGCCTAAAAGCTATCCTTGAGCTCTCTCATCATAGTCTATCAACTCGAGTCATAAATTTGTATGATCATATATTGCATGAAGAGGTGCATGGGGCATATATATCTTAGGGTAATTTTATTACCAATATTTACTTTACATCCATGTTAGAGAGAGTTAGATTTATGGGGTAGGTTTATGAATAATCTTTAAGATTGTGGGCATGCCTAAATTACCTAGAAGAAGCCTAAGAGGAACCAAACTTTGCTCAGATATCATCAAAAAAGATGCATGTGGACAAGATATATTATGTAAATTTTAGGGGGTATATTCACTCAAGATCATGGACTTGAGTTTTCAATCTAGGGCCTGTGCTTTGTGAACCATCATTAAGATGGTAGGCCACTCTAAACCCTTCAAAACCATCTAAATAATCTAATGGCTAAGAAGTTATTCCTAGTGACTCCAATGGTTTTAAAACACATTGAAAACATCAAGAGGACACTTAAAGGTCCTATTTTCCCCTTATGGATTAATAATTTAGCATGTGTGGTGTAAATTTTATAGGGAAATGGCTTATGATGTCTAGTTTTGGGACTATTTTCATGGTTCCTATGCATGTTTGAGATACTAAGTGAGTTGTAAGGTATCTTGGACTTCTACAGAGATGAAATAATAATCAAACAATCATTCTTGAATCCCTACAATAAAAAAAGTAGGCCTAGTGAACAAACATGAAGTCAAGATGAGAGGTAACTCTCATTTTCATTGAGAAGAGAATGTTGTAGGTCTACTCATATGGTGAAAATGATTTATAGGTCTACTCAGATTTTAAGAGATCATCCCATTCCCACTAAATATAAAGGTTACACACACACACACACACACACACACACACACACACACACACACACACACACACACACACACACACACACACACACACACACACACACACACACACACACACATATGTATGTATATGTGTGTGTGTGTGTGTGTGTGTGTGTGTGTGTGTGTGTGTGTGTGTGTGTGTGTGTGTGTGTGTGTCTATATATATATATATATATATATGTATGTATATATATATATATATGTATGTATATGTATATATATATGTATATGTATATGTATATATATATGTGTGTGTGTGTGTGTGTGTGTGTGTGTGTGTGTATGTGTATATATATACACACACATATATGTGTGTGTATATGTGTGTGTGTGTATATATATATATGTATGTATATATATACACACATATGTATATGTATATATGTGTGTGTATACATACATACATATATACATACATATACATATGTGTGTGTGTGTGTACATATGCACACACACACACACACACACACTTCCTTTATATTCAGCTATGTTTATTTATAACTAGTTATGTCAATATAAGACTATGTGCTTTTGAAATATATATTTCCATATAACAAAATTTGCCTATGTGTGTGTGTGTGTGTGTGTGTGGGTGGTTGAGTATGGTTTCAAATTTATTTTATTTGAGGTATTTAGTGTGGATTGCAAGTTGGATGGAACTTAGTCACAATTGTATAAACTAGAGTTAAATGTTTGAGGGATATTAGAATTTAGTAACATGGTTGAGTATTTGAATATGAATACATTTATATGTGATACTTGTAAATCTTTGATAGATTATTATTTTAATTAGGTATACCATATTCAAGTATGCATATTTTATTAAATTATTAAACATGTTATTTGATATGAAAATAATTAATTATAGTATTGTATTTATATGCATCTAAATGTATATACATGATACTCTTAATTTAATGTCATAACACTTTTATAATTAGGAGTATACCAAATATAATTATGCATCTACTGAATGGTGATTAGTTACATCCTATGAAATATTAGAGAGGTATAAATGCTTTTTCACTTGCCTTAATAAGGTTGAACTTAAAAGTGAATTTGAGGAAGTCATGGGACTTATAGTTATGAATTATTTGAGAATATTTATCTCAATCCATTTTTCATTGAATGGTTTTAATGAACAATTAGAATTATGCAATTAGGAAATGAAATAAAGTGGTTATTAAATCAGCTATCAATTGTTGATATGATTATCTAGCTAATTATAATCTTACCTGAATGGTTTTTTTAATGATTGTTTTACCCAAATGGTATAATATTTTTAAAATATGATTTTATTGTGCTATAAATAAGTAGATGTTTGGAAAAAATCATGTTTCATTTGATGGAATAAATTCTAGTATTAGAGACTTTATTAGATTAGCACATATTATAGATAATAGTAGGGAAAACTTAATTTGAATTCTATTAGTTTTAATATTTTTAATATATAAAAAAAATTGGGATTAATGACCCTAAATAAGTAGGTGAGATATATTTCACTTACTTAATTAGTGTCAATAATACATAGAAAAAGTGTAATTCAATTGAGTGGTGTATATAAAATTTATTGATCCTCAATATCAAATAACTATATGAAAATTTTATCCAAAGTAGTTTTTATGATTAAACATTATCATTTCATATATTTGATTTAGTTTACATGGTTTTTATGATATCATATTATAATGGGTTTTTTTAATGATATACTACATGTAATATTTATCTTACAACACACAAGTTCTAATTGTCACTCTTGATTCCTACACTATCATTATCTACCCATCCATGAAAGGAGGGTCATTCTCTTGTTGGGAGATTATACAAGGGATCAATAGTCCATGGTTGGTGTGGAATAACACTCAGATGATGTTCTCCCTCCCCATAGTAGTGCTTCACTCGTGACTACACTCATGATTACTTATAGATGATTTGTGTTGGTTGAGACTTGCATGCTCCATAGAGCATTGTATCATTATACATTATTACTAAGATTTGTATTATGCTAAAACAATACTATTTTTTATATTTTATCACTATAGGAGTTGGATATAACATTATATCAAATATGGTTGAATTTGTAAATACACTTTTATGAAATACATGCATTATTCATTTTTATATTTAACATTGTACTTGATCTTGATATTGTGATCATTAGCTATACCTTATTATAGTTAGTGTAAAACTAATGTATTTAGTTAAAGATCATTGTAATTATTTGTTTCATTGTGATAGAATCTATTTATTGAATTTTTGTAAATATTCTTAAAATAAATTACTTTATAGTAGAACCTAGTGTAGTTGTTACATTGTGGTATCAGAGCTGAGGCTTGGAATATAAGACTTAATGAGTCCACTAATGCAAACTTATTCTCTTATTAACTAGGAAGAATAATGGTACATACTAGACTTGGAGGTAATGGTACTTCAACACCAATCCTCTAGTGGATCCAAATCAAATCATTGCTGAGCAATATGTGAAGTTAGATCAGATATTCATAGACATGCATAAAACTAGGGACTGAATCATGACCTTAGAGCATGAAGTGCATGGGCATGTTGAGGATAACGTTTAGGAGGAACCTAAAGATCATCTTTATGAGTAGGAAAATACTCAAGAGTGGAGGCATGAGGAAGTTCCATAAGGTGTGAGAGCTCAAGTAGCTATAGAGTTGACATGGGATATGAAAAGGGTGAACCCACCCAAGTTCGATGGAACCATTTTTGGAGATGGAGCTAAATCACGGCTAAAAAATATGGAAAATTATTTCAAGATTCAAAATTAGTTTAAATTTAGTAAATAAGTTTGGGGAGCATATTAGCTTTATGGAGAAGTAGTAACTTGGTGGTATAATAATAAGCTTGATATGAACCTCGACTTCACCACCACTACTTGGGAGAAGTTAGTGACATTATTTAGGTCATGGTGGCTTGATTAGAAACTGATAGAGTTTTAAAACCTTAAACAAGGAGACCTTTCTATGAATGAATGTTTGGATCAATTAACTAATCTCCTAAAGTATGTCCCTCAGTATCAAGTAGATGAGAGGTCTTGAATCAAGAAGTTCATTATGGGATTAAAACCCCAAATTGGTTATGAGGTGGATGTGCATGGGCCATCTACTATGGATCAGGTCTTTGAGAAGATAGTTAATCAAGATCAAAAGCTAAAATATCTTGTTTAGGTCAGAGATAAAATTAAGAAAATGTTTGGAGGTCCTAAAAAAATTAAAAAAAGAATAATTAGAATAGTAGTGGAGACTCTAAGAATGATTTCAAGATCTAGAATGTTAAGTTCAATAGTAGCTCAGGAAATATGAAACCTAGAAATAGTTTCAAGGGAGGTTTTAAGGTGAACCTAAAGCCATATAAGAAAGGACCACCTGAAGGTTATTTAATTTATGGAGGTGATAATTATTCTAGAGAGTGTACTCAAGGTAAATATTATGGTAAGAATAAGGGTTTTGCTTCATAATAGGGAAATTTTTAGCAAAAGATTCATTTAGCTTTTGACAATCATCAAGCTGAATTCCATGATTCTCCTATTAAACTGATAGGTATTTTGTTTTATCATCCAATTTTGATTTTGATTTACACTAGGGATAATGAATGTTTTATTTCTCCTATAATGATTAATATTTTTTATATAAAATATAATATTATGGAAAATGCATGGTTAGTGTAGTATGGGAATGCAACTAAGGTTAAGGTTGATAAGTGTCTAGTGGAAGCTAAGATCAAGTTACTTGAATTAAATATAATACTGGATCTATATGTTTCACCACTAGGGTCATATGATGTGATCCTAAGAGTTAATTAACTTGTAGAGCATAAAGCTAAGGTTGATTATTATCTCAAGAAGGTAGAATGTCAAGATGATTTTGGAAATTAGACATAGCTTCAAGGTGAGAAAACAAAGTTGAAACTTAGGAAATTTTATACAATTAAACTCAAGAAGGCTATAAAAAAGGATTTCAAACATTTATTTTTAAAATAAATGAGATAGGGGAATATAAGTACCCATATATTGAGGATTATCTTTTTCTTAAAAACTTTTAAGATGTGTTTCTAGAGGAATTGTTGGGTTTACCACCCAAACATGAGTTTGATTTATTGATTGACTTATACCTAGATTTGAAATACAATCCAAGGTACCATAAATGATGAAAACTATAGAATTAGTTGAGTTGAAAGTTTAACTTTAATATTTTTTTATCAAAAGGGTTGATTTGACCAAGTGTGTCATCATGGGGTGCACTAGTGGTGTTCATCAAGAATAAGGATGGTAATCTTCACCTATGTACTAATTACAATATGTTGAATGAGAAAATAAAAAATATGTATCCATTACATTTCATTAATGATCTTTTTGATCAGATGTGAGGGGCAACAATTTTCTCCTAGATTGATCTTTGGGCAAAGTATCATCAGCTAAGAATTTGAGATGAGGATATTCCTAAAAAAACATTTAGAAATCAGTATGGCCACTATGAATTCATAGTGTTTCCTTTTAGTTTAAAAAATGCTCTAGTAGCATTTATCAATCTCATGAATAGTGTGTTTAGGGATTATCTAGACCATTTTGTGTTAGTTTTCTTAGATGATATCCTTATATATTCTAAGAATGATAATAAACATCTTCAACATATAGAATTGGTTTTATAGCATTTGAAAATGTATAATTTATATGGTAAGTTATCCAAATGTGTATATTTATAAAGTAAAGTATAATATTTGGCAACATGTTATTTCTATGGATGGGATTTTAGTTGATACATTGAAGATAAGAACCATAGTGGAATAGCCAACACCTAAAAATGTGCATGAGGTGATAATTTTTATGGTTTTAATAGGTTATTACATGAAATTTATTCTAAATTTATCAAATATAGATATCCCCATTACCTCTCTTTAACAAAATAATCATATTTTTATTTGGTCAAACAAGTGCAAAAAATCCTTTAAGGAGTTGAAAAGGAGGCTTACTTCAACACATGTGCTAAGAGTTCGTGATCCTAATAGTCAGTTATCAGTAATTAAAGATGCATCTAAGGATGGAATTAGAGGATTTACTATGTAATATGGTTCAATTTTAGCATATGATTCTAGAAAACTTAAGCCTTATGAGGTGAATTATGTCCCTCATGATCTAGAACTTGATACAATAGTGAATGCCTTACAAATTTGAAGGCATTATCTATTGGGGAAACCATTTGAGCTCAATACTGATAACTTGGGACTCAAGTATATATTTACCCAATTGAACCTAAATACACATCAAAGATGTTAGTTATAATTCTTATCTTATTCCAATTTTGATATTAGCTATATTAAGGGCAAGGAAAATAGAGTTACAGATGCACTAAGTTTTAGAAGGTATATAACAATTTTGGATTCAAGTTTAAAGGATTCAAGTTGGAAAGTGATGGCCTTTTGAAGTACAATGGTAGGATATATGTGCCTAATATATAGAATTTGAGGATAACGGTGGTAAAGGAATTGCACAATATCCCATATTCAATACATCCTAGAGTAACTAAGCTCATGGTTGAGTTAAGACCTCTCTATTTTTGGAAAGGGATTAAAAAGGATGCAATTAATTTTTTATCTTGTTGTTTAGAATGTCAACAAGTTAAGGCTAATCACATGCATCTGGAATGATTATTATATCCTCATGATATATCAAAATTGAAGTGGTAGGTGATTAGTATGGACTTTATCCAAGGTTTTTTATTATTATTGAACTATCATGATATGATTTTGGTGGTAGATGAAAAACTAACCAAGGTAGTTCACTTAATACCAGGTAATTTGGTAGATGATACACCTATGCTTGTAAATATATTAATGAAAGAGGTGTATTAATTTCATGTATTTTAGTTGACCTTGAATTTAGCTCTAGGTACATAATTAAATTTCAATTCTAGCATATCACCTAGAAATAGATGGACAAATAGAAAGAGTTAACCAAGTTTTAGAATATCTTCTTTAAATGTATTGCATGGATCAATAATACAAGTGGGAGGAGTAAATTCCATTGGTTGTGTTTTCTTATAGTAACTCATACCAATCAATTTTGAAAATGGCTCCATTGGAGGCATTATATGGAAAGAGGTGTAGAAAATTGATTAATTAGGACATATTAGAAGATAGAGTAGTCTTTGGACCTAAAATGATTGTGAAATAGACTTTGGACCTAAAATTATTGTGAAATAGAATGCAAAGTTACAACAATAAAATAGAGATTAGTTGAGGCCAATGATAGACATAAGATCTATATTGGTCTACAAAGAATAACAAGGTAGTTTTATATTGGTGATAAAGTATTTATGCAGGTCAAGGCTCAAAAAAATTTGATTAAGTTTGGTAAATTAGCAAAGCTTTCACCAAGATATGTGGGACCTTTTGAGGTTTTATAATTAATCTATCTTGTAACATATATGTTTGCTTCACCACCATCTCTATCTATTTTGCATAATATTTTCCATGTGTCATGTCACATCCTGATTCCTCTCTAGACCTAATAACCTATTGATTTTTGGATTTTATGGTTATTATTTGGTTAATTATTATTTTAGTTAAGTTGGATTTCATATGTTAATGTATATATAGTTTTATGTTTATTAATTTACATTATTGTTAATTATGGACTTTGTTGTACTTGCATATTTAAGTACATTGATCATGTTTCTTTAGTTCATTTAAGTAGTATATTAGGTATTTTACATTATTTTTGGCTAAAAACCTTTATTATTATGAGGTGGATGTATGATAGATCCATAACTTAGAGTGTGTTGGAGGGAGGGCATCATCATAGAGGGTGGCATATATGGAGGTGTTGGGGGATGACAGACTAAAAAAAAGAATTTACAAACACCACAAATAGATAATATGCAATTATGTTTATTGTTTGATCTAGATAGATTTTAGTATGTCTTTGATTGCTAATGTGTTATTTTCATTTGAATAACTACTAGTATGCTTTCACCCATGATATTGATTGCTACTTGATGATCATGTTGATCTGGTTGTGTGTTAAACTTATGATTATCATACTCAGCTTATCTCACATGATGTTATTGTTATAACATAGCTAGAATCCTTGAATTTCTATAATAGGTATTAAAAATATCTTGGATATAAGTGAATGTTTTTTAATAGTGTTTTTATTATCATATTCTTAACTTTAGAGAAAAAATGGAATTTTTTTGCTTGATACTAGTTAGCAAAGAGTATTTAAAAAGCTGGATGGAACACTAATATTATGCTAAGCCCATGATTATTATCATCTAGTATAATCTTATATTAAGATGAGGTTATAATACTTAAATCTTTGTTGTTGTTAATAATCATGAACTAGGATGGACATTACAAAGTCATAGTATTGATAAAATGTTATAATGTTTTGACGACTTTGTAGAAGTCGATGGCATTGTTAATAATCCTATGCTAAGTTGACATTATCATTAAAATTATAATATTTAGAGGACTTTAGTGAAGTTGATGATACATTGTATAGTGTATGGAAAGAATTATTATTATATATTATTAATCAATGGAAAGTTTAAGATTAGGGTTTTAAATTATGCATTGACTTAATTTTAATCATACTAGCTTATAAATTAAACATTTCTATTTTGTATTGCATGATGTAGAAGCACAAAATCCTTACTAGTTTTTATGCTAGTGGAACTTTCATGTCTCATTTATTGAGCTAATAATATGTTATAACAAGAATTATGGAGGGATTAGTTATCATGCAAGGGAATAAAGTGGAAAGATTATATGATTAGTGAGGACACATGGAAATAGGGGGAAAATACAAAGAGTTTGAGAAAAATTTGGAAAGGTCGAACTCAAATTTGGTAGACTATGTCATTTTTACTAGGTTGGTTTATAAATTAAATTCTATATTGCTTAGTCTAAGTTTATCAGTGAATTTGGTAATAAATGTGAATAGGTTTTATTTATTTATTATTAACTTAGTTAAATAAAATAGAGGGATATTCTTGGCACTGAGGATGGTTCAGCCATCCATATATACAAATATATGTCTCTATGAACCCAAGTTTAACAACTTTGAAATGTAAATCTTTTCCTAAATAATTTGATTGAACTTTTAGCATAGAAATTTGGGTATTTATATAAGGGTTAAGTAGTATATAATACTTTATAAAAGTTGTATAATCATTTGAAAATGGAACTTTGATTAACAAAAAAACCCTCTCAAAATATTTAAGGTAAAAATTTATACAAATTAATTTACCAATTTGTAATGGGTATCAACTATAATATAGTCTTTAAATAATAATATAAACTTTCTTGCATAAAAATACAAATATTATATTAATATGTGTGAAATGAGTCAATTTATTTCAAAAATGACATGATTGGGATTTCAGGAATAACTCGGTCTTTAAAAAAAATTGGAATTAATATTTTCCTATTTTTACACAAATATGATGGTTTTTGTTATGTTAAAATAGGTCAAAGTTTTATAAACCTAGATTAGGGTATGGATACATGAAGTTTTTTATAATTGTTAAATTATAGGTAGATGTGAACCTATAGGTGGGTTGAATAAAATTATAAAACTACACTCCACCTTAGGAACTCCTAATGTTGACTAAAAGTTATAAATACACATTGGAATAGTCTTTTAATCTTTAGGTATGACACAATTGACCTGTCAATATGATTAATCTGAAGTCTATATATATACATAATACTTGATTGAGGTGCAAGTTATGGTTTTCTATTTTCATACATAAACATACATGGGCATAATCATTATCCTATAGGCATTGGGTAAATGAGAGGACCTGTAGATATGCTTATGTTGATATTTATTTATATATGTAAATCATGTTTAGGTTATGGTGATCTATTTACTTATACAATAGTGAATATATATAAGGTTGAACTGATAATGGATTGGTTTGGTTATTATAATATATATACACAAATTTATTCATCCCTAAATACATTAAAAATCATTAAAAATATATATATGACCAAAACTTAATAAGTATGTATGTATTTTAATATATTTATATATCTTCTATATAACTAAACTCATATATGCATTCAGCTATGTTTCCATTATGGCTATGAGATATGAATCATTGGTTAAGTCTATGAGTTGGTTATATCATGTTTATCATTATTGAGGAAAACTATATAATATAGTTGGTTGAGTTTGAATATTTAACTGAGTACGTTTTATTATACAAATCATGGAATGTTGAGTAAGAATGATTAACTAAATAGTCTAAGTGCTATTGTTTTGATTTTTTATTTATTGTGATGAATTTGTGAAAATACTTAGTTGATTATTTAGTAATATGTGATACTCTAGTTAATGGAAATTTGTCCAATTGGAGTATATCATATACAAGGTAAATTTGTATTGGTTGTTTATAAATCACATTAATTGATTTAGTGAAATGATGGTATAGGTAGATAGATATATAGGATACATGTGAATTGATGAATTTAATACAATTATAATTCATGTATCTCACACACACACACACACACACACACACACACACACACACACACACACACACACACACACACACACACACACACACACACACACATTTACCTATTCCATTTAATGTTTAAAAATAATACATTTTATAACGTGGGAAATTAAAGGAATTTGTTATTCAGGCTAAATTTAAATATGTGTCTAATGGCTAAATAGAATGCTTGAATCTGTAGTATTTGAGATTGAATATAATTCATATTAATGTTATGTGTTTTGAATGGCTTAATTTTTTACTTTTGGTATGTAAAAATTAAGCTATAAATTTATGTTATTTAGATGGATGACATAACAATTGAAGTTACATGTTAATGTTTTATAACTTGATGTCTAGATATATTTCTTACATGGATGGCATGATTTTATTAAAGACTATTTTAAAATATATTTATAATTACAATAATAGATCAGATGTTTTGAGATTCATTACATTGAATTTGATAAACTAAACTAATTTATTTTGTATTTCCTTTTAAATCAAATAATTATCTACTTATAAAGAATATTCTATATGAATCTATTGGTTTTTATATTTTATATGTAAACCAAATATCACATTAATGACCATAAATAAGTAGTGTGATAGATTTCACTCAATTAGTGTCACTAATGCATAGATAAGGTGTAATTTGACTGAGTGGTGTGTATGAAATTGACTGATCCTAGTGATCAAGGACTATATGAAAACTTGGGGGAAAGTAATTTTTAAAATTAAACATTGTCATTTCATATATTTGATTTGGTTTACATGTTTGTATGATATCATGTTAGAATGGGTTTATTTATGGCATACATCATGTGTTATTTATCTTACAACACATAGGTTCTAGTTTGTCACTCTAGATTCCTGCACCATGATTATCTACCCATCTATGAAGGGAGGGCCATTCTTTAGTTGGGAGACTGTGTAGGGGATTGATGGTTCATGGTTGGTGTGGAAAAGCACTTAGATGATGCTCTCCCTCCCCTTGATAGTGCTACACTATAAAATATACTTGATATTACTTATGGATATTATGATTTCACCAAGTCTCGCATACTCTATAGAGCTTTGTATCATTGTATATTATTAAGACATTTATTATGTTTAAATTGTAATTTATATTCATATGTATAATCATAATAATTGGCTATAATATTATATCAATTATGGCTAAATTTGTAATAATATTTTTATGAATTAAATGCAATCTTTATTTTTTAATTTAGAATTGTACCTATTCTTAATATTGATAATATGATTGTGATCATTAGCTAAATATATTATCTATATACCTTTGTATGGTTAGTTGAAATTAATGTATTTAGTTAAAGTTCACTCTTGTAGGTTTCATCATGATGAAATATGTTAGTTAAATTTGTGTAATTAATTTTTAAAAAATATCCCATTCTAATAAAACCTAGTGGGTTGCCAATGAGATGTAGAAGGATTGGTGAAGTGGTTTGGTTATGCCCATCCCCACCTAAATTTGAATCATAGAGGGCATTTATAGGCTAGATGTGGAAATTTACTTGATGGTTTCAATGTGATAAAAGTATTAATGGTTTTATATTTATCTTAGGTATTGGGCCCTTAGTTTTTTCCCTAGAATTGGTTATAGCTCTAGTCAAAATATAAACACCAATCCAAAAAAAAACCCAGTGGGGTTGTTACATTTTGGTATCAAAGATAAGGATAACAATCTAGGACTTAATGTATCTACTAATAAAAATGTATTGTCATATTAAGTAGGAATAATAATGGTGTGTACTAGACCTAGAGGTGAGCATAATTCAAACACTAATGCTTGAGTGGATCCAAATAAGTTTAACATTGAGCAATTTATGAAGTTTGATTGAATCCATATATCCATGCATGAAACAAGGGACAAAATCATGACCCTAAAATATGAAGTGTATGGGAATGTTGAGGAGAATGTTTAGAAATAACTTGAAGAACATCTTATTGAGTAGGATAATACTCAAGAGTAGAGTCATGAGGAAGTGACATAATATGTGAGAGCTCAAGTAGCTACAGATTTGACATGAGATATGAAAAATTTAAATCCACCTAAGTTTAAGGGAACAATTTTGGGAGAAGGTGTTGAAACATGGATGAAAAATATGGATAAATATTTCAAGATTTAGAATTAATCTGAAGTCACTAGAGTAGTTTAGGGAGCATATCAACTTGGTGGGATAACAAGAAGCTCAAGATGAACCTTGAATACACCACCACCACTTAGCAATAGTTCATGACAGTGTTTAATTCATGGTGGATTCCGCAACTATATTTTTATTAGAAGCTAATAAATTTTTAGAATCTTAAGTAAGGAGACCTTTATATTAATGTACTAGGAACAATTCATCAAGCTCCTAAAGTATGTACCTCAATATTAGGTGGATGATAGGTTCAAAATAAGGAATTTCATTATATGATTAAAACCTGAAATTGGTTGTGAGGCAGATCTGAATGGGCCATCTACCATGGATTAGGTCTTTGAGAAGGTAGTCAAATAGGAACAAAAGATAAAATATCTTTCCCAAGTCAAAGATAAGTTCAAAAAAAAAATTTGGAAGTTCTAAACCAACATTCAAAAAGAAGAATTGGAAACATAGGAGTGGAGACTCTAAGGGCCAGTTCAAGAAATAGAATGCCAAGTTAAATAGTAGCTCAAGGAATAACAAACCTAGGAATGATTTTAAGGGAGGTTTCAAGGGAAACAAATAGTCTTATAGGAAAGGGCAACCTAAAGATTTATTTATTTGTGAAGGTGACCATTATGCTCATGAGTGTACTTAGGGTAAAGTAGATGGAAATAAAAAGGGTTATGCTTCTCAATAGGTAACTTTTCAATAGCAGATTCATGGAGCTGTTGATAATCATTAGGCTAAATTCCAAGCTTTTCCTATTAAATTATCAGATATTTTGTTTGATCATCCATTTTATATTTTTATTAACACTAGGGATACAAAATGTTTTATTTCTAAAATATGAAACTATGATGAATGCATGGTCAGTATAGTATGGGAATGAGCTAAAGGTTAAAGTTGATAAATTTATAATGAAAGATTAGATTAGGTTAGCTAAATTCACTATAGTAGTGGATCTATATGCTACATTATTAGGGTCATATGATGTGATCTTATGAGTCAATTATATTTTGGATCATAAAGCTAAGGTTGATTTTTATCTATAGAAGGTAGAGTGTCAAGATGATTTTGGGAATTAGACAAAACTTAAGGGTGAGAAAAGAGAGTTGAAGCTCAAATAAATTTATGAAATTAAACTCAAGAAGGCTTAGAGGAAAGGATGTCAAGAATTTATTGTTAAAATAAATGAGATGGAGGAATATAAGTAATCATACATCGAGGATTATCTTTTTCTAAGTGAATTTTAAGGTGTATTTCCAAAAGAATTGCCTAGATTACCACCCAAATATGAGTTTGATTTCTCGATAAACATCATACTTAGATTTGAACCACAATCCAAGACACCATAAAATATGAGAACTACTAAATTATTTGAGTTGAAATATCAACTACAAGAGTTATTATTGAAAGGGTTGATTCATTCAAGTGTGTCACCATGGGGTGAACTAATGTTGTTCATCAAGAATAAGGATGGCATTCATAGCCTATGTATAAATTACATGATGTTGAATAAGCTAAAAATATTTTCTAATATTGATCATAGAGTAGGGTATCAACAACTAAGAGTATGAGATGAGGATATTCCAAAAACATTTAGAACTTGATATGGGCATTAAAAGTTCACAGTACTACCTTTTGGGTTGACAAATGATCTGACAACATTTATGAATCTCATGAACAATGTGTTCAAGGATTATTTAGATCACTTTATATTGGTTTTTTTGGATTACATCCTCATATATTCTAAGGATGAGGAAAAACATCTTAAATATATACAGCTAGTTTTGAAGTAATTGCATAAGCACAAATTATATGGCAAGTTGTCCAAGTGTGCATTTTTAGAGGAAAGTGCAATATTTAGGACACATTATCTCTATAGATGGAATTTTAGTGGATCTAGTGAAGATAAGATCCATAATGAAATGGTCAGCACCTAAGAATGTGCATAAGGTGAGGATTTTTATGGGACCAACAGGGTATTACAAGAAATTTGCTCAAAATTTTTCAAAGATAGATAATCCAATTACTTCTCTCTAGTAGAAGAATTAGAGTTTTGTTTGGTCAAATAAGTATTAAAGAGCCTTTAAAGAGTTGAAAAGAAGGCTTACATCAGTACTTATGCTAAGATTTGTTGATCCTAATGGTCAATTCTTAGTGATCCAGATGCATTTGGGGATGGAATTAGAGGAGTTATTATAAATAATAATTTATTTATAGCATATGATCCCAGAAAAATAAAACCATATGAGGTGAATTATTCCCCTCATGATATGGAATTTACTATAATAGTGAATACCTTGCACATTTGGAGAAATTATCTATGGGGGAAACCAATTAAGCTCAATACGGATAACTTGGGACTCAAGTACATCTTCACCCAACCAAACCTAAATGCATGTAAGAGATGTTGATTAGAATTCCTATCTAATTATGATTTTTATATTAACTATATCAAGAGAAAAGAAAACATATTTGTAGATGCCCTAAGTTGTATAAGGTACATAGCATCCTTGGATACTATTAGGAGTAATTTTCATAATTAGGTAATCAAATTCTTGCTAAGAGATGAATTTTATGATTAGGTTAAGGAAGAATTATCAGAGAATGCTTAGAATCCCAAGTATAAGGGATTCAAGTTAGAGAGTGATGTTATTTTGAGGTATAATGGTAAGATGTATGTGCCTAATAGAGAGAATATGAGGAGCATAGTACTAAAGGAATTACATAATGCCCTGTATTCAGGACATCCAAGTGTAACCAAGATCATGGATAAGTTAAGACTTCTCTATTTCCAGAAAGGAATAAAAAAAAATGCAATGTATTTTGTGTCTCATTATTTGGAATGTCAGTGTGTGAAAGCTAAACATGTACATCTAATAGGGTTGTTATATCCTTATGATAAATCATATGGAGTAGAAGGTGAATAACATGGAATTTATTCAAGGTTTGTAATTATCATGGAACTGAGATGATATGATATTGGTTATAGTTGACAAACTAACCAAGGTAGTTCATTTCATACCAAGGAACTTAACAGATGATGTACCTATGTTTTCTAACAAATTCATGAAATAGGTGTACTGAATACATGGATTTTTAAAAAATATTATTTTAGATCATGATCTAAGAATGACTTCTAAATTTTGGTTGATTTTGAATTCATCTCTAGGTATGTAGTTGAATTTCATCAATGCATATCACCCATAAATAAATGGATAGATAGAGAGATTTAACCAAGTTTTAAAATATCCCCTTCATATGTATTGCATGTGTCAACAATATAATTGGGAAGAGTACCTTCCATTGGTTGAGTTTGCTCAAAATAACTCATACCAATCAACATTTAAAATGGCTCCATTTGAAGCATTAAATAGAAGGAGTTGTATAACACCAATCATTTGGGACAAGTTAGAAGATAGGGTAGTCTTTAGACCTAAGATACTTGTTTAAATGTCAGACCAAGTTAGAATAATAAAGCAGAGGTTGGTTGAGGAAAATGATAGATAAAAATTTTATTCTGATTTGAAGAGAACAATAAGGAATTTTTCTATGGGTGATAAAGTATTTTTGTGAGTTAATCCTCAGAAAAGCTCAATTAAGTTTGGGAAGTTAGCTAAACTTTTGCCTAGATATGTGAGACCCTTTAAGGTTTTGGAAGTGGTCAATCATGTAGTGTATAGGCTTGTATTTCCAATAGATCTAGTTCTTTTTAATAATGTTTTACATGTGTCTTATCTTAAAAAGTATGTTTTTGATCCTTCACATGTGTTTTATTATAATGTTTTATAGGTTCTGGATCCTTGGGTGGTCACAGTAGAACCAATCAGAATAATTGACACTCACAAACTTAGTTTATGTAATAGAAAAGTGTCATAATACAAGTTCCAATAAGAACCAATATTATAAATATAGTGCCACATAGGAGGTTTATGATGAGTTTTTAAATCTATTTCCATATTTTTTTACTTAATATGTTGTTGGATATTATTTTAATTTCTTTTGAATAATGTTTAATTTCAAAACTTATGTTTGAATAAGTGTCATGGGATGATGACCAGATTTAGGGGGAAGGATGTCACACCCTAATTCATCTCTAGACCTAATAACCTATTGCTTTATAGATTTTTATGGTTAATTATTGTATACATGATTTTTAATTGTGTACTTAGTTTTACTTGCATATTAAGTACAAGATGATCATATTTGCTTAGTTTATTACAACAATATATTATGGATTTTATATTATTTTGGGATAAATTTATTTTTTTGAGGTTGATGCAGGATAGATCCATCCCTCAGATGTGATGGAGGGAGGGCATCATTAGATAGGGTGGTGTAGATAGAGGTGTTAGGAGATGATAGACTGAAAATAAGAACCCACACACACCACAAATAGATAATATGAAATTGTATTCATTTTTTGATTTAGATGGATTTTAGTATGGCTTTTATTGATAATGTGTTATCTATATTTGATTGAATTATATTATGATTTTAGCTATGATATTAATTTCTACTTAATGCTCATGTTGATCTAGTTGTGTGTTGAACTTGTAATTATCATACTTAGCTTATCTCACATGATGATATTGTTATAATATAGTTGGAATCCTTGAATGTCTGTAATATATCTTATAATTGTCTTAGATATAAGTGAATGCTTTTATAATAGTGTTTTGCTTATCAAATGCATAACTTAAAACAAGGGAATTTGTTTGATTGAGAGTAGTTAGCAAAGAATATTTAACAAGTTGAATGGAACACTAATATTATATTGAGCCCATGATTATTATAATATAGTATAATATTCTATTAATTGATGTTATAATACTAAAATCTTGTTATTGTTAATAATCATGACCTAGGATAGACATTTAAAGTTATGGTATTGAGAAAATGTTATAGTGTTTTGATGACTTTGTAGAAGTCGATGGCATTGTTGATAACCCTATGCTAAGTTGACATTATCATTGAAATTATATTTTTTAGAAGACTTTAGTGAAGTTGATGATATGTTTCATAGTGCATGGAAAGAATTCTTATTATTATATTATTAATTAATGAAA
This sequence comes from Torreya grandis, assembly GCA_037957365.1. Lineage (NCBI taxonomy): Eukaryota > Viridiplantae > Streptophyta > Pinopsida > Cupressales > Taxaceae > Torreya > Torreya grandis. The sequence goes on from JARHVA010006421.1 coordinate 402,978, forward strand.
ATTTTGAGATTAAGGTCTTAAATTAGGTGTTCACTTGGTGTTAATCATAAAAACTTATAAAATAAATTGTTTTATTTTGTATTGCATGAGGTAGAAGCATGGAATCCTTTCTAGTTTTTTGGTTAGTGGAACTTGCATGTCTCCTTTGCCAATCTAACAATAAGTTATGCAAATAATTATGGAGGGATTAAATAGTATGTAGGATAATAAAGGAGAAAGATGAGTTGCTTGGTGAGGATACACATCAGTAGGTGAAGGTGAAGATTTCAAGAAAAACTTGGAAAGGGCAAACTCAAATTTGATAGACTGTGACACTTTTACCAAGTTAGTTTGTAAATTAAATTATTTGTTACTTGGTTTAAGATTATTAGTGAATTTGGTAATAAATGTGAATAGGTTTTCCTTCCTTTTTATGAAATTAGTTAAGGAAAATATAGGGATATACTCAGCACTGAGGATGACTTAGCCATCCATAGAGCTGAATATATGTCTCTGTGAACCCAAGCCTAATGGTTTTAAAATGTAAAATTTTGCCTCTATAATTTGAATGAGGTTTTAGCATAAAATTTTTGGGTATTTTTGGAAGGTTTAAGTAATATTAAAGAATTTTCAAAATTTGTATAATCATTTGAAAATGGAACATTGATTATTAGAAAACCCTGTCAAAATATTTAGGGTGAAAATTCATGATAAATTGATTTACTAGTTTGTAATGGGTATCAACTATAATATAGTCTTTAAATAATAATATAAACTTTATTGAATAAAAATACAAATAATATATTATTACACATGAAATGATTCAAGTTCTTTTGAAAAGGGCACAGATGGGATTACATGAATAAATTATTTTTTAACAAAACCTTGAATCGAGCCTTTCTTATTTTTACACAAATATGAGGGTTTTTGTTATGTTAAAATATGTCAATTTTTTATAAACCTAGATTAGGGTATGATTATATGAAATTGGTTATAATTGTTAAATTATAGGTATATGCCAACCTATACATGGGTCAAATGATTTTATAAAACTACACTCCAACTTAGGAACTTCTAATTTTGATTGAAAGGTATAAATACAAATTAGAATATTCATTTAATCTTTAGGTATCACATGATTGATTTGTTAATATGAATAATTTGATGTATGTGTATGCGCGCACGTGCGTACACACACACACACACACACACACACAATCAAGGTGTAAGTTATATTTTTATATTTTCATATATAAATGTACATAGGAATAATAAAATAACATAAAGTTATTAGGTAAATGAGAGGACCTAAAGATATGCTTATGTTGATATATGTTTATAGAGGTAAATCATGTTAGGTTATAGTGATCTATTTACCTATATAATAGTGAATATAGATAGGGTTAAATTAATAACAAAATGGTTACCTATTATGGTTATTATAGGATATATACACAAATGTATTAATCCCTAAATACATTAAAAACTATTTACAAAGATATATGACCAAAACTTAATAAGTCTTTATGTCTTTCCATATATTTATATATCTATTATATAACAAAACTCATATATGCATTCGACTATGTTTTCATTAAGACTATGAGATATGAAGCATTGGTTATTTATACAAGTTGGTTATATCATGTTTGTCAATATGGAGGAAGATTGTATAATATAGATGGTTGAGTTTGAATATTTGATTGTATACCTTTTATTATACAAATCATGGAATGTTGAGTAAGAATGGTAAAGTAAATAGTCTAAGTACTACTATTTTGAGTTGATATCTATTGAGATAAATTTGTGAAAATCCATAGTTGATTATTTAATAATATGTGATACTATATTATATGGACAAAGATTTGTCCAATTATAGTAGACCATATGCAAGTTAAATTTTTATTGGCTATTTATAAATCACATTAAATTATTTCGCTGATTGATGGTATAGGTAAATAGATATATAGGATACATGTGAATTTATGAATTGATTGAAAGTATAATATATGTATGCCATATATAGATTTACCTATTTTGTTTAATGTTTAAAAATAATACATTTTATAACATGGGAAATTGAAGGAATTTGTTATTTAGGCTAAACTTAAATATGTATCTAATGGTTGAAAAGAACATCAAAATATGTAGTATTTGAGATTGAATACAAGTCATATTAAAGTTATGTGTTTTGAATGGGTTAATGTTATACTTTTAGTATGTAAAGATTAAGCTATAAATTTATGTTTTTTTTTTTAGATAAAGGTTAAAATAGGTTTTGATGGGATCTCAAAACCCAAGTACAAGGAAAGAAAATAAAGCTTCAACTCCCATAGGCAGAACCTAAAAAATACTATAGAGAAGTAGCAAAAACAGGTTTTAAATGGACCTAAAACCACTAGAGAAACCATTGGTCAAAACCCAGATTTAACATAGATCTAGCTACACCATAGATAGAAGATTACAAAAAGAAACTAGAGAACAGGACCAGCAAACATAACCAACAAGAAGAACCAGACTATTCTTCTAGTTCCAAAATCATTTTCACAGTTTCTATACCTTTCACAACAGTATCCTGTGTGGTAGTTGTTGCCAACTTGGCTCCCTCTTATGTAGCCTTCTTTCTTGAGCTTTGTCTCGTCCTTTTTCTAGGCCCCTCTAAAGATTTGGTCTCCTCACTAGCTCTTTTTCCAATATTGGTAGCTGCAGTACAAATGTTGGACGTTACTTCCTCCATTTTCATTCTGTTCTCCCTAATGAGTTCCTGAAGGTTATTCTCATAATCTTTGAGCTTGACTGGGATATCTCTTATCTATTTTTCCATGTTGTTAATTTTGTTCCATGCAGCTTTCTAGTTATCTTCCATAATTTCCACTTTCCTTTTGAGATCCTTAATCTCCTTACACATCCAAGAATCAATTTGGAGAGAAGCCTTTGCTTTTCAATTAACCCAACTCATAGGTGTGTGCTTTCCATCGTTTTGCCTTTTCTCTCTCCATTCCTCAGAATTCTTATTGGGACTGTTCCTGCCTTCTTCAAAGTGATCTTCTCAGCCCCTTTGATATTGTTCTTTTGTTCTAATTTGAATTTCCTTGTCCATTTCTTGATTGTCATCCTGAACTGTATTTTCCCTTTCATTTCTTGAAATAGGGTCCTCAACAGGGCCATCCTGGACAATATCTTCCTCTGACACTTTCTGATTTTCTTCAGTTTCTTCTTTACTATTTTTAGATTCCTCCTCTTTGCTGACTCCTCTTTCTCATTCTTCTCTTGACATTCTTCGTCCTCTTTTGAATTTGTATTCCAGCTTTCAGTACCTTCTTATTCCTCCAGATTTTCCTCCCTAGGTTTATCAATTCTCTCCTGCTCTGTATCTTCTTCTACATTCTGATTTTTGGTGCTGGGGAACTTGATTTTGTCTTTCCCTTTTACAATTTCACTCTTTCTGCTCCTAGACTCCTTATTTTTCCCCTGGTTAGGGTTCTTAACCATAGCTTTATTCTTGCAGTAGCCTTCAATTAATAGAATTAGGCCTTCATGCAAGATAGGACGTGTTTCCTTCTTCCTGTGAGCAAATAAACTTTGGACCAAAGAGAAGTGCAGGTAAAAGGGAAAAGACAATCTTACCTTGTGTCTAAAATGATTAAGGAAAACAAAGTGGAATTTATACACTTTCTTGCTTCTTTCATCCAGAATGAAATACTCCCTTATACATCATAAGACATCCCTCCATATCCCCTTAATCTGTTCCAATTCATAGAAATCCCCCTTCTTGACCAGCTTCTGCTCTTCCACATCCATCTTGGGGAACTTACAAAAGGCCTCGTTCGAAATGTTTGTCTACTTGGAGAATTTAAGTCCATCTGTAGGCAGCCCTATAACCTCTGCTATAAAATCCTCAGTTAGGTTCACCGTGATACCATGCAAAGTGACCCTTTCATCAATCCAATTTTTGAAAAAATCCATAGTGATATGCGGTTTTGACCCATGTAGGCTTTCCATATAGTTCACGACTTTTCCTTTCTATAGAATTATCCAGACATCTTGTTTCTCTCTCCATTCATCACAGTTTTTGGGTTCCTGATTCCTTGGTTCTCCCTTCCTTTCGCGAGCCATACTCATCTCCTTTGAAACCTAGTCGCTATGAACTTTACAATGATCCCACCTGCTGTCAATTTGATTTTAAAGTCAGCTTTGTTTGGGCACGTTCAGGATCCACTTCTCACTCTCAAGAGCCTTCCTCTTTAATGATTGTAGACATTTCCCCACAAAGCCACTCCTCCTACTCATTATATTTCTATTACAATCTAATCTTTCCCTCCTTTGCATGAGTTGCATCATGAAGAATGAGCACCCTCAGTTCCACATTCTTTTCTAATGTTTCCTACCACCCCACTTTTTGTCCTATTTGGACTGCACAGTTTGCTAACCAATCTGTAACTCCATTGGCTTCACGATAGGTGTGGGTTATAGTCACTTTATCAAAAAAAATTATTAAGGTTTTCATCTCCATTACCATAGCCTCTATGGTCCAAGACATAGTATTTTTATTGTTAAGAATAGTTATGATGTTCAATGAGTCTCCTTCTAGCCACAATTTGGGATATCCTGAATCCATAACTATTTTGATGGTCTGAAGGGCAACAGTAACTTCAGTAATGTGACAATTCGATTTACTGATGGGGATTGCAACAACATCAATAACCTTTCCCGTATGGTTTCTCAAGACTCCACCACAACTTGCCTTCACCGGATTCCCTTTAGCAGCTCCATCAAAGTTTCCTTTAATCCACCCTTGAGGGGGAGCATTCCATGTAACTCCTAATCTGGGATTATCAGGTTTACCTTTAGAATTTTCCATACTTAAGGGATTATCCACTTGGAGAGTTGAGCTTGGATTATTTTGTGATAAAAAATTCTCCTTAATAGCTCTAATGATGTTCTATCCTAGCACCCATCCAGGGAGTTCTTTATTTCTAAAAATTCGGTTATTTCTTTCCTTCCATATTCCCCACCAAATATGGGGAAGAGTAAGTTTCCATAAAAAAATTACTTCAAAATTCTTGGAGGGGCAGTACCAGCTTTTAAGAGATAATTCCACATTTTTATGATGGATCCATGCGATGCCCCACAGATTGAGGATCTCTTTCCAGACTAGCTGTGTAAAAGAATAGTTTACGAACAAATGATCTCTATCTTCAAGGACCTTCTTACAAAGAATACACCTGTTCACAATATATATTCCTCTTTTCTGTAAATTATCCAAAGCTAAAATTTTGTTTTGGAGGAGGGTCCAGAAAAAGATTTTGATTTTAGGGATGAGCCCCTTGATCCAGGCCTTCATCCACAGTGGTTTGTTGCCATTTCCCTTTGAAGTGAAAATGGAAGAAAATTTAAACTGTCTGCTTGGCTCATTGTGCCAAACAATCTTATCTTCAATATTAGGGTATAGAGATATAACATTTAGGGATAGTTGAATATCCTTGAAATCTTGATCATAGTCAGTGAGGTTCACCTAGGAGTTGTTCTGCCAGTATTGGTTAACCATTATTCCCACTCTTTGCTTGCAACAGTCTATAACATCTTTATCTTGGATTTCATCTTGCAAAGGTTTTCCTTTTAACCAAATATCTTCCCAAAATTTCACCTTTTTGCCATTGCCAACTTTCCAGGAACTTCCTTCTTCTAAAACATGTTTAGTCCCCTGGATTGCCCCCCATATGGCAGAAGGATGGGAAATGTCTAGATTAGAAAAGAATTCAGGGAGTGACTTTGCCTTAAATAAGTATTTGTGCTTCCATATTTTGCTCCATTCTTTATTTTCCTGATAAACCCTCCAGCCCTGCTTAGCTAAGAGAGCTGTGTTCATACTTCTAATTTTCCTTATTCCTAGTCCACCTTCCCTGACAGGTTTATAGATGTTATCCCATGATATTAAAGGCATTCTTCTTTTCTCCTCAGTACCTAACCAAAGAAAGTTTCTCTAAATTTTTTCAATAGCTTCAGCAAATTTAGTGGGGATTTTGAAAAGACTCAAAGCGTACGTGGGTATGCTTTGAAGACTTGCTTTGAAGAGGGTGAGCTTTCCAACTTGGCTTAGAAAACTACCTTTCCATCCCGCTAATTTCTTACTAAATTTTTTAATAAGTCCTTCCCAAAAAGCTTCAGGAACTTTCATCCCAAAAGTGAGACCAAGGTAATAGGAAGGAAAAGATCCTATGGAACATTCAAGGATTTTTTCTATTTTGTTATGTCTGTGACTTGGGGTATTAGTAAAGAATACTGCACTTTTGTTCCAGTTTATCAGTTGTCCAGAGGCAGAAGAATATAAATTTATAGCTTCCTTTAAGTTCTGGCTTCTGTGACTTCAGATTGCCCCATGAAGATAGTGTCGTCAACAAATTAACCATGGGAACATATTAAAGGATGCAAAGAGGGTTTCAGGTCCTTAAATAAACCTTTACTAACTAAGTCCCCTAAGTATCACCCCATACTATTAGCCATAATTATAAATAGAATAGGGGAAATAGGATCCCCATGTCTTAATCCCCTTGACGGATTGAAAAAATGAGATGAACTCCCATTTACCAACACATCAATAGAAGTAGTAGATATCAACTGCTTGATCATGTCAACCACTCTTTATTCAAAGCTAAAGGTAGTAAGGCTTTTAGAAAGGAATAACCAATCCACCCTGTCATATGCTTTAGTAATATCCACTTTCATTATGAACCCCTCATTGTATGAGCTGAACAGCGAGTGAATATTCTCATGCGCCGTTATTACAAAATTGAGGATTTGTCTGCCTAGGATGAATCCATTTTACTGATCAAATATTATCGATGGGATCACTTGAATTAATCTGGTTGTTAGAACTTTGGATATTATCTTATAGAAGGAGTTGCACAGGCTAATCGGTCTAAACTGATCAGGACTATCAGCTCCAACCTTTTTTGGAATCAGACACAAAAAAGTGGCATTAACTTCCTTCAACATCTATTTGGCTCCAAAGAATTCCTTCACCGCATTACTGACATATTTGCCAATAAGTTTCTAGAGATTTTGAAAAAAGAACATGGGAAAACCATCTAGTTCAAGTGCTTTATCTCCTCCTAAAGATCTAACTGCTTTGAAGATTTCCTCCTCCTTAGGTATGGAACATAACATGTTATTCTGCTCCTTCAAGACCAAAGGAGGAACCACGCATAGGATATCAGCCTGACTTTTCAAGTTGATGTTTCTATCAGCCTTCATCAGGGAGGAGAAAAATGAAAGCATTTCCTCCTTTATTTCCTTTTCCTCTGTTATCTTTGATCTCCTTTTTTCAAGTGTTGAATATGAGTTTTAGCTCTGTGTTTCAGAGTGGAAAGATGGAAAAACTTTGTATTTTTGTCTCCTTCTTTCAACCATTGCACCCTAGATCTTTGTCTCCAATAGGTTTCTTCCTTTGTTATAATATCTTGGTATTGAACTAATTGTTCACTTTCTTCTCTACGGAAGTCAGAAGTATAACATTTGAATTTACGAAAACTACAAATTTATGTTATTTATATGGATGACATAACATTTGAAGTTACATGTTAATATTTGGTAACTTGATGTCTAGATATATTTATTACCCAGATGGTATTATTTTATTAAGGAATTTTTTGAAATCTATTTATAACTGTAGTAATATATTACATGTTTTGAGATTAATTACATTGAATTTTATGAACTAAATGAATGCATTTGATATTTCCTTGTTTATTAAATAATTATCTGCTTATAAAGAATATTATGTATGAATCTATTGGTTATATATATATATATATATATTTTATATATATATATATATATATATATATATATATATATATATATATATATATATATATATATATATATATATATAAACCAAATCTCACATTAGTGACACTAAATAAGTAGTGTGATGGATTCCACTCACTTAATTAGTGTCACTAATATTTTCATAAGATGTAATCCAATTGAGTGGTGTGTATAAAATTGACTGATTGTAATGATCAAGGACTATATGAAAACTTTGGTCAAAGTAATCTTTATAGTTAAACATTGTCATTTCATATGTTTGATTTAGTTTACATGTTTTTAAAATATCATGTTAGAATGGGGTTCTTTACGGTATACATCATGTATTAGTTATCTTAAATCACACAGGTTCTAGTTTATCACTCTAGATTTTCACACCATCATTATCTACCCATCTATGAAGGGAGGGACTTTCCCTATTTGATAGATTATGTAGGGGATTGATGGTTTGTGGTTGGTGTGTAAAATCACTTGGACGATGCTCTCCCTCCCTTTAGTAGTACTACACTAGACTCTACACTTGAAATTAATTATGGATATTATGAGTTTATTGAGACTAGCATGATTCATGGAGATTTTTTTCATTTTATATTATTATTAAGACATTTATTATGTTGAAAATATACTTTATATTCATATATATAATTACAATAATTGATTGTAATATTGTATTAGCTATGGCTGAATTTGTAATACTAATTTTATGAATTAAAAGGAGTTTTTATTTATGAATTCAATATTATACCTATTATTTATATTGATAATATGATTATGATCATTATCTAAATATATTATCTATATACCTTTGTATGGTTATTTGAAACTAATGTATTTAGTTAAAGATCACTCTTGTAGGTTTCATCGTGATGAAATCTATTAGTTAAATTTGTGTAATTAATTTTTTAAAAAATAATATCCTATTCTAGTAAAACCTAGTGGGCTTATCAACAAATCCTTCTCCAAGATATGTGGGACCCTTCAAGGTTATATAAGTGATCAATCATATAATGTATAGGCTTATTTTGACACCAGCTCTAGCTCTTTTACATAATTTTTTCCATGTGTTCTATCCTAAAAAAATATGTTGATGATCCTTCTCATATATTAGATTGGAATGCTTTACAAGTTTTGGATCCTGGGGTGGTCACAGTAGAACCAATCAAAATAATTGACACTCATAAACTTGGTTTGCATAATAGAGAAGTGTCATAGTGTAAAGTCTAGTGAGACCAATATTCTGAATGTAGTGCCACCTGGGAGGATTATGATGAGTTCTATAGGCTATTTCCACATTTGTTTGCTTAACATGTTTGCTAGATACTATTTAATTTTATACTAGGTAATGTTTAATTGCAAAAATTATTTTGAAATAAGTATCATCAAGAGGATAAACAACTTTAGGGAGGAAGTATGTTACATCTTGATTCCTATTTCAACTTAATAACCTACTGATTAGTGGATTTTATGGTTATTGTTTGGCTAATTGTTATTTTAAAGCTATATTTTATATATTGATGTATGGATAGTTATATATTTCTTATTTACATGATTTTTAACATGTTGATTTTGTTTACTTCTATGTTATGTACATGATGATCATTTTTATTTAGTTCATATAGAGTATATTATGGATTTGATATTGATTCAGACTAACTACCTTTACTATTTTAAGGTGGATGTATGATACATCCATCCCTTAGACTGAGATGGAGTG
>JARHVA010006421.1:417500-590000 GCA_037957365.1 Torreya grandis
AGTTGTGTTACATTATTATGATTCCTTTACCCATACATTTGGAGCATATTGTTTTTCTTCCTTTTTTACTAAACTATGCTTTAGTAACTTATTGTGGATTATTCAAGTCTCTCCCATTTATTATATTTTACAATAATTTCTTCTTAAAACTTTTCAAAAAAATCAAGTTGAAATATTTAAAAATTTCAAAAAAAATCATATATGTCAAAAATTTAAAAAAAATCAAAATATTTATAAATTTTCAAAATTAGGACCTATAAGCATTTTTTAATGTTATTATCTTACTTATAAACATATGTTTATTTCATGTTAAGTAGATATCACATTATAGTTTTTAAATACACACTTCTTTTTATAAGGTATGCATTTATGATATGAGACATACTATTACATTATTTTTTGAGGTCATGTTTCCTTTTTTGCCTAAAAACCTTGCTAAGTTGGGGGCATCTTTTCATTCTCTATGATTACTTCAGTAGGTTATACCTATCCACAACCATTATACCATGGAAAAATATATATTAAGCACATGTTTTATTTTCACTCATACTTCACATTGTGTTATATGGATATTATATTTAATAATAATGGTATTCATGCATATGTTTGATGCAAACTAGTGTCATTTGAATTATGCTTATTTTTTAATTTCTGACTTTACTACATGATAAGTTAGAACTTGTTTTTTATTGTATGTGTCCCTTGGCCTTGTTTTTAAAATATATACATGTTATTTATTGTATATAATTTTCATGCCATTTGTATTTGGCCTTTGAACTTATTTATTTGTATGACATTCATGTGTCCCTTGTATGTGTCCTTTGTGGCCTTATGTGTGACATATTATGTAAATTGTGTGACATTGGGGATGTGCCATTATTTGTATGTTCATTTCTTGATACTACGATTCCATGATTCATATTATGCATTGTTTCTATTTTTAATCTTGTGTCATGATATGTATCATGCATATGTTGCTTATGTGCTTCAATGTTTTATATATATATATATATATATATATATATATATATATATGTTTCATATACAATTAAAGGTTATATTTAATAATATGATGAGGTAAATTTAAAATATTCAAATGCTACTATATGACTACATATTTCATATATTCTAAAATTATTATTTTTAGGCTACATCTATCATCTCAAAAGAGAGGAATCACAATGGGCTGGTGTTAAAAATTTAAATCCTTATGAACAATAAATTTCATATTTATAAAAAAATAATTTTTTAATAAGTGTAGGATGGTTCATAATTTTTTAATTTATGGAGGTGTGTGACATGCATTTGTACTCATTCCTATTGTTACCTGAGTATCGATTCACATATACTTGATGCATATGCATGGGCATGTGTAAAAATAGTTACAACTTTCAAATAATTACAAGTTAAATTGGCATTCTATATCAATAAAGTACAAATACACGGGGAATTATATTCATTCATGTTCATGTTTCTACATAAAAATTTTCAAATATCACTTTTTAAAAAGTTTAAAATTTTCAAATTTTTCAAAATTTCAATTGTTTTAAAGGTAAAAATATTTCAATGTCATCTAGATTCATCTGTAATAGTGTGATTCATCTCATTTTGCAAGTGAGTGTTTAATCTATTTTTAACTGGATGAATTCAAATAAATAGAGTTAAACTATTGAAACTGATATATAGAAAATATACAGATCTAAAAGTGAAATAAATAATTTAAAAAATTATTAATTAAATAAAAATAGTAAATAAACTTATAGATATGTAAACCTCCCTAAAATAGATATTATGTTGACTATGGAGGCTGATTGTGACTAGAAATTATCTAAAAAGACTTGTAAATTGTGTCTCACCTAAAAATAGGGATTCAAACTATGTTGGGACAATTTAACAAAAGGAGGATAGAGTCTCACTAACACCTTTTATGTTCACTACATCCATGTCCTTATTGACTAAATGCCTTATTTATTTTATCTAGTTTTGTGGAAATACCTATGAAGGTTTACTAATTAAGCATGTGTCTTGATTTATTGTGCATAAGACTTAAAAAACACAAACCTTAGATCCTACATAATAAACACAATAGATATAAAATTATAAAAGGGGGGAATAGGTTTAGGAGAATATATAAGTTATCTGTAATAAACCTTGGATAATTTAAATGTTTCTTACATAACCTAAATGAGTCTCATGTTGATGCAGTTCTTCTTCCTAGGGTAATTGTGTTATCTATGATTATGAAATTATATTATTGTAGTTATAATATTAATTTAAATACTTGAAAACATATTCCCTTGACCTATAATAAATAATATTTAGACTTGACATATGACTATCAGAATGTTGTAGAATTGAAATTGGAAGAAATAATATAATTTTGTTTAGTGTGTAGTAGAATTACTAAATTATTGTTATATGTATTTAGATAAGCTTTGATGTGATTATACAAACAAATATTTAAAATATTTTTGATAACCAAATTTATAAAATATGTTGAGAGATTCATTGTGAAATATAGTGATTTGAAAAATTAACCATTTGAATGTGGGGGTGTAGTCATATAAAATGTGAAATTTGGTTACTTGAGTATGGCTAAGGACCCCTAATCCATAGGTCCTCCTACTTGCTTACATAACCATTTTAGGTTTTTCTTTCACTGATTCTTAGTCATCCACAACATTCTATACTTAACCCTTGTATAGCTAGGCAACTCTCTTAGACCCAAATCCATCCCCCATGTCTCATTCCCTCTCAATAACAACATCCAAGTTGGACAAGAGCACTAAAGATGAGGGTGTCTAGTTTTCAATTTTATTTTCCAAGTATACTTTTGGTCCTAACAATCATATTTTCTTGAATCCTTATCCTAATTCATGTCTTCCTAACTCAAATTCATTTAAACCATGATCATTAAATCCCCTATAAAATGCCATTAAAAGTCTATTTACAAGGTTTGACACTCATTTACAAGAGAGAATCAAGAATACAAGCAAGACTACTCAAACACTCTTCCCTATTCTCTACATATAGCCATCCAATAGTATTCCAAGCTTATTCAAATCTTTACACTATTCCTTGGTCATTCAAAGTAAACCTAGTTTCATATTACTTTCAATTTCATCACATTATTTCACCAAGCACTTCAATGAAAAAACTACATATATCTTGATCCCTCCTTAGAGTATTGGTACGTAAGCAATATGCTCACACACGGGGTGTGAAGTGCATCCAAAATATCCTTTACACACTAACCCCTTTTTCCTATTTGCCAAAATTTCATTTAATTGCATATAATACACAAGCATATGAAGAATAATATACATAAAGAGTTCCATTGTTAGTGAAGATCTAACATTTGGTACACAGGCGCACATAGATGCTACAAACAAAACCCAAAAAAATCATATCTCTATGAATAGTTTAGACAACAAATATAAGACCACGACTACAACATTATAAAGTAGGGTGTCTTATTTTTTTATGGTCCTATCCAATAAAGAAATGAAACCTAGATCTTATTTTGTGATGGTTTCCTAGTCTTGTACCTATAATATAAGACTTTGTCTCAGCCATAACAACCTAGAATAAGCTAAGTCATATTTTCTCTCACTCATTACTACTTTTAGAAAAGGTAAAAATACAACTTGTTTAAATAATTCAATGGCTTAATTATTGCATATTATTTACTAATTTAATCTACTCAAACACATTTATTATTTATAAATTAACATCTAATTTCCCAAAAATAATAAATCATTTGGTGAATCTGACTTACTTCAAAATTTGCATTAAAACCCTAAAAATCCTAGGGTAAATTCTTAAGATGATTTTTCCCATAAATATATTTATTTTTTATTGAATATTAATATCAAAAATTCCTCTCAAATTATGAATTTTTTTATTAAATTTAAAAAAAAATTATTTCAAACCCTAGTTGCATCAACTAGCTCCTAATAATTTTCCAGTAATTTTCCAATCATTTTTTGAATTTTTAGTTACATATTAAAATTAGAAAGTCACTTCAAATTATAAAAATTCTTAGTAATTTGAAAAAATAAATTTATTATAGCTTATTCATGGGCTTCATGATCCATCTCATATGACATATATTCCATACTAGTATCACTTCATAGCTTCACTTTGCAAGGCAATGATGGAGCTAAAGGACTAGCTAGCCTTTGTATTCTTGAGCCACCTATTCAAGGGATTAGATAAAAAATTCAAACACTGATTGATACATGAATGATTAATTAGCTTCACTTAGTAGGTGATGATGGAGTTAAATGGCCAATCTTTTTATTCTTGAGCCACTTTTTGAAGAATTAAGCACTCAGCTCCATTCACGATATATTTTTTGGTACAACATCATCCAGCACAATCTAGCATTACTCAGCCTTACTTAAGATCACAATAGGTTATATATTATTTTTTTTACCCATTAATGTGTATTCATTCCTTTCTCTTCCTTTTTATGTTACTTATATTTTGTATGTTCTTATTTTATTGCACAATGTGCTCTCTATACACTATCTAACATTACTTAGCATCACATAAGCTTTATGGGCTTCACCTTTACAAGTAGTTTAGGTACACTTTCTATTTTTTTTCCTTTATCCTATTATTTATCTTTTTTGCATCACTAAAATAAAGTGGGATAAAATATATTCATATAAAATGCAAAATTTGGTTACTTGAGTATGGATAAAGACACCTAATCCATAGGTCCTTCTAATTACTTTCATAACCCTTTTAGGCTTTTCTTTCACTGATTCATAGTCATCCATAGCCTTCTAGACTTAACCCTTCTAAACCCAAGTAGCTCTATCAGGTCTAGATCCATCCCCTAGGTCTTTTCCCTCTAGACAATAGTGTCCAAGTTAGATAAGAGTGTTGAAGCCCAAGGTGTCCAGTTTTTAGCCCTATTGTCCAAGTGTACTTTTGGTCATAACAGTCATATTTTCTCAAATCCTTATCCTAATTCATGTCATCCTAAATGTGAATTAATTTAACCTATGATCATTAAATATCCTATAAAATTCCATTCAAAGTCCATTTATAATGGTTGGTACTCATTTACAAGAAAGAATCAAGAATACAAGAAAGACTATTCAAACACTCTTCCCTATTCTCTATATATAGCCATCCAATAATATTTCAATCTTATTAAAACATTTAAACCAGTCCCTAGTCATTCCATGTACATCTAGTTTCACATTTAATTACATTTTCATCACACTATTACATTAAGCACTTCAATGGGAGAACTACACATAGCTTGATCCCTCCTCAGAGTATTGGTATGTAGGAAACATGCCTACACATGAGTTCTAAAGTGCATCCAACGTATCCTTTACACACTAACCCATTTTCCTTATTTTCCAAAGTTTTATTCAATTACATAAAATATACAAGAACATGAAGAGTAAAATCTATAAGGATTTTTTTTGATAGCAAGGATCTAAAATTTAGTACACAAGCTTACACAGACACTACAAACAAAACCCACAAAAATCATATCTTTGTTAGCAATTTGGACAATAGCGGCAAGAGTAGGACTATAGTTCTAGATAGTAGGGTGTTCTATTTTTGGTAGTCCTATCCAATCAAGAAACAAACCCTAAATCTTAGTTTGTGATAGTGTCCCAATCATGTTCCTCTAGTATCAGACTTTGTCTCAGTCGTAACAACCCAAAAAAAGCTAAGTCATATTTTCTATCACTCATTACTACTTTTAGAAAAGGTAAAAATACAACTTGTTTAAATAAATCATTAGCTTAATTATTGCATATTATTTACTAATTTTATCTACTCAGACTCATTTATTATTTATGAGTTAAACATCTAATTTTCTAAAAATAATAAATTAGGGGAATAAGGACATGATTGTGGATAAGGTTGTAATGTGGCCCTATCCAACCTAACATATACTTGTCCAATTAGGATAGAGACTATTGAAAAAGGTTAAACATTAGCATATATATTGAATATGGATGAATGGGGTTTAAATAGAGTTGCACGTGTGATATTTTTAATGTTTTTAAGTTAATAGAGGCTCTTTTATAGATTATGTGTTAGTGAAATAGAAAATGGACCAAGTAAGGTAAAGATGTCAAAATTAAACATTTTAAAGCACTCAATGATTAATTGTGTGTCTAAATTTACCCCCAATTTATTACAATAATAAAACAAAGTGAAATTACTAGAGTAAATCATATGTGAACCTAAGTGTGTATACACACATTATTTTTGAATGAGAAGCTTGATTGTGTGAGATGAATTAATACAAAACCTACAACAATGAAACTAAAAGTAGTTAATATCCTTATTTGAAACTTTCAAATTTGAAAATTTTGAAAAGATGGAAAGGAAAGTATACATCTAAAATATTATGCAAACTAATTACCCTATAACTTTAAGAGGAGAAGTGTTTTCCCTTATTGAGGCATTTGGATAAATGTTGAACTTGTGGTAAATTGAGAGTGATTAAATATCAATTTGAAAAACCTTTGAATTATATTGAGTTGGAAATAATGTATACTCTAACTCTCATTTGAATGTGTAGAGTACTTTTTAAAATAATTGAAGTGGTAGAACCACCAATTATGGATCACTACATAGAAAAAGTGAAACCATAGATGTTGAGTGTCACTAGGCTCTAACATGGCCCACTTGAAATAAGAAGATAAATCAAACCACTAAATATGGATCTAGATTATATTTTAAACTTTACAATTTTGAAAATTTGAAACTTGAGAAATTTTGAAACTTTACATATAGTAACTTGAACATTATTTAGTACCATAATGTATATGTTATGCTAAATTGATATTGAATTCCATTTGAACTTTAAAACTATTGAATCCTATAAATATTTAAAACTTTCCACTTGTAACTATTAGAATTGAGTGTACATGCATGTCACATGCCCCCATAATCTAATTTTTTTGAATAATGATATAATTTTGAAACCATATAGTACCATAAATTTGAAATCTACTCATGAGGATTGAACTATCAATACAAGCCCATTATGATGCCCCCCATTTGAGATGAGGGGAATATATTTAAATTCACTTGGATAAAAATAAGATTTATGTAATATATAAAAGATGTAATTACATATTAGCACTTAAAATTTTGAATGTATTACATCAGAGTATTTAAGTCTAACATTGAATTGACATGTGTTAGATAGATATATTATTGAATCACATAACATGGCACATAAGTAAGAGTAGATAATATGAGTAACTCATGATATGAATCATGGTACCAAAATATTGATTAATAAACATACTATCAATGGAATGCAATGTCATGTAAAGTGTATATGATGTCACACATAAAGCCCAAAGGCCACATACAAGGAACATATTAATGCCACAAACACAAAAGGCCAAGGGACACACATAAATTGAAAAAAATTATCATTTTAGAAATAATTTTAAATATACAACCATGGGTCACACATAATAATAGATAAATATCTAAATTATCATGAAGTAAAGTAATAAATAATCATAGCACAAATGAAAGTAGTTTACATCCCCCATATGGATTTATGTCATTGTTAAAGAGTAGGATATTCATGTAACATAGGTATAGTATGAGTGATTAGAAATAGTAGAAATATTATGGATTAATAAAAAAATTTAAATTATTCACAAGAACAAAGTGATGCCCCAAACTTAACAATGTTTTTGGGTAATAAAGAAATCTTGACACCAAAACCATGTAAGAGTATGTCATGTATCAAACTCAAATACATTTTGAAAATAAATTTTTATTGATAAATAATGTATGATATCTATCTAACATATAATAATTAATATATGGAAAGAAGTAAGATAGTGACAATTGGAAATGATTCTTAGGTCCTAGTTTTGATTTTTTTGATTTTTTTTATTTTTTTAATTTTTTGAATTATTGAATGTTTTTTAATATATATATATATATATATATATATATATATATTTTAAATATTTTAATTTTAATTTTAATAATGAGTAAGGATTTGAAAATAGAGGAATTTGAATGGATTTAAATAATCCTAAACAAGATACAAAAGCATTATATTATATAAGGAAGGAAAGTCATATACCACCCACCTCCCCCCTCCCCACCCATCTAACCCCATTGTATGTGTAAATGATTCATATAAGTTTAGTTTGAATGATTAAGATATATAATAATGTAAATTTTCTACATAAGAAAGAGAGATTTATGATCATGCAAGTGTAATAAAATATATAGCATGATGATTAGTAAAAAAAATGGCATAGAGATCATTATTTTAGATTGTTAAAATTAGTTTAAAATTAAGGGGGCAAGTTCCCAAAAAAAAAATCCAATGGCTAGATAATTTTTATATATGGGTGTAAGAAACAACAAGGAAGTAAAATCAAAAGAGGCTATGTACAAAGGGAAAATGCAAGTACTTTAACCAATCATATCAATGATGGGCATGTATTCATAACCCATGGCATTATATGAATGAATGGTTTCTTTCAAGTAAGAAGTGCCAATCGCATATACCTATGGAGATAAATTATAATCATATGTTGTAATATAAGTTTATGAATAATTGGTCATATGACCATGTATACTTGTATCCTCATGTGAAATAGAAGGAGATGTAAGCGGTTATACCTATGGTTAAGCTCACTGAATAACCTATTATTCCTTAAGATATGATGACCTCTATTTAATTTCCACTTTATACTTAGGATAATATAATATTATATTTTAAACTGATTTAATAAGCTCATGTGTAACTATATCTTGCTCAGAAGTTGATCAAGATATCGATTATATATTATTCTCATGATTGTGAATAGATATATAAATTGAATCTATGAAATGATCATGTTCAATAATATATGAATAAGTTTTAATGTGATTTGTAATATTTAAATTATTTTCTTGAATAATTATATGCATTATTTCATTATCATGTTGCTCAATGATTGTGCCAGGAAATTGTTTTGTATAAGAAGTAAACAACATTGGTTTTAAAGGATATTCATATTAGATTTGTAATAAATTTACCACTTGATTATCATGAATATATTTGATATATTTATGAACATTATAAGTTACTTATATAATATTTTGTATCCAAGGTAATCGTAATATCATGTCAAATACCCATGTGCTTGGTAGAACTAAGAATGACATAGGCACTATGAGAGGCTCCACATGTAAAGGTAGTATTATATGCCCAAGATTATCTTATGTATTACCATAAAATGATTTGATAGATATATAACTATCCTATAAATATTTTTTTGTATAAATAATTGATTAAATGAGTGTAATAGTGCACACATTTTCACTTTATCTATTGTCTATCATAACACTATGTATCACTTGCTTGTTAACATGTTCTTGACTAAAGAATGCATGTATATATTAATCATAATCAACAATTTCACTATCATAAAATGTGATCATAGGAAATTATTCTCATTTTATTTTAAATATAATAATTATTCTAATAAGTGAATGTCCACGTGTAGAAGGAGGGGGATGAGCATTATATGCAAAATATACTTTATAATTGTCCTTGCTAGTTTCTTCATTATTTGGAAAATGATATTTATATATTTTGAGGTTTTATTTGTCATTTTTTTGTGGATTATAATCTTTAGTAGGTATACCAATATCAATAATTTTTTCATTAATAATATCTTGAATCTTTTGCTTAAGCTTGAAACATTTTTTTTTAGAATTACTAATACATCTATGGTATTCATAATATGCATTGCCATCAAAATTTTTAGAATATGGTCTAGACATTTCCATTTCCATTGGTGTATGAGGAGTTATTATATTTCATTAAATTATTTTTTTTAAAAATACATGAGTATTTTAAGGTAACCTTTAAAATTTCCTCCTTAGAATAGATTGTAGTTGAATATTTTGTGTTGGTTGTTAGATAACATTAATCATAACCTTAGCTTAATTATTTATTATATTTGGTTTTCTATATAATTTGGATTTATTTAAAATTTTAAAATTTAAGTAGATATATCATTTAAAATATAATTAATCTTGTTCAAATTAAGCAACTTAACCTCTTTCTCTTTGATTGTATGGCATAGTTAATCAAAAGCTTTGAACTTATCAAACATAATTGACTCTTGAAGTGGAGATAGTAAAATTTTAATGAATATATATTATATATCATTATAAACCATTTGATTTGTAATTTTTAATATAATAATAGTGTATCTTAACACATACTCATTGATTATTTCATTAGACCTTTGTTTGAGCTTTACAATTTGAGCATAAGATAAATTTTCACCAATGTTGATATAAAGGTGTGTTAAATATGATTTTTCAAAAGGGTGTAAATCATTTATTAATTAAATATTAAGATTATAGAACCATATAATAAAATATTATTTGATAATTATTTGAAAAATCTTTGTTAACAAATTGTCATTATATGTATAGTCTAGACAAGGTGCATAGAATGCATTCAAATGTTATTCAAGATCACATTTGCCTTCATGTAACATAATATTAGGAGCCACAAATCCAAATGGTAATGAATAAGATTAAATTTTGGATTAAAAATGGTTATGCAACAAGGAAAATGATTCCATAAAGGGGCTAGCAAGAGAGATAGTTTTCTTAATTTTAGCTAGCTTAGCTTAAAAGATAAAAAGTGAATACTCAAGAGTATCATTTATAGATGTAATAAAATTAATGGAGGTATCATGTGTATAAATATGTGAAAATACATTTTGGATACTAGGTTATGTTCCCAAACCAATATATGGTGTGATATAAGTATGTAAAGTTGTAGAAATAGGAATGGATGTAATAATATAAGTAAAAACATTGGAAGTAGGGGATTAGACAACCTAAAAAGGAAACTCTTATCGTATATATGTGTATAATATGGATTAATTATGAATTTTTATGATAAAATTAGACTAATTATCTTATTCATATCATAGGGGTTATCTTCAATACCTTGATGAAATTTAGATAATTCTTGCTCTTAATTTTGATGTACTCCATTCAGCTCATGTGGATAAATATTAGTTTCATGTTAATTATGTACATCATATTACTCTTCATTAACTTCATTATCAATTTCAATGTGAAATTATTTTTTAGGAGACCAAGGAATTTGAATAATAGAATTATTAGTTTGATAAAAACATCATGACTTGCCATTTTAGAAAAAACTAAATGAAACTATATATGTGAAATATAAATACCACTTAATCTAATAATACATTAGAGGCATACAATGAAATATTAATCAATAAATTCTAATGACTATGAATACAATATGATAAAAATATCACGGTATAAGGGTGATGATTATGTAGAATCTCAAGTATACTTTATCATTCATTGATTAATGTTAGTATAACGTTTTAAAGAATTAACTTCATATGAAAAACCATTCTTTTATACCACTAACCTCATTTATTATGGCATGGTGAGAGTAACATCCCTAGGTGATACACTCCTCTCAACTTCACTACAAATCAAATAGATAAAATAGGCTTTCTATGGTATAAATAAGGGACCCTAAGCATGTCTAATATACTATGAGGTACATGGAAACTAAACTTCATGTTTAGTAATTTATAATGAGTATGAGTATTTGGCTAAACCCCTCATGCCATGATGTTTGTAAACTATAACACCATGTAACCCTTCATGGCAGTCACTAAGTAATTTGAAAATTTTGGGAATGAAATTTATAAAGTAAATACAAGTAAATATAAAATATAGTGAAAATAAAAGTGAAATATTTTTGTGTATAGATATCAAAAAAATTCAACTCAAAGTCAAAAGAAAAATATTTTGTGTCATATTCATCCAATGTGATAAGACAATATGCTCAATGTTAGATTACTCCAAGATCAAATAGAATTGAATTATTTTGTGTAGGATTTATATCTAAGGTTGATGGTTGTTTTCTTTTATTTTAATGACTTTACAAAAATATATGTTAAATCCTAGGACAAAAATCAAGAAAACAAGCAACAATGTTCTAAAAATAACAGGTTCACTAGAATATTTAATTTATTTTTAATTAAATAAATTAAAATGAATAGATCTAAACTATAGAAATTGATATACATGAAATATAAAGATATAAAAGTGAAATAAATAATTTATAAATTAACTAAAAATAGTAACTAAATCTGTAGATAGGCAAACCTTCCTAAAACATTCTTATGTTGATTGTGTAGGGTGACTATGACTAAAAATTAAATGAAAAATCCTACATATTATGACACACTTAATAACAAGGATTTAAAATGAGTTGGGATAATTCCATATAAGGAGGAAAAATCCACATTATATCCTTGTTTATTGACTATGGTTGCATCCTAGTTGACTATATGCCCAATTTTTCAATATGGGTCTATATGATTTCCCATAAGGGTTTACTAATTAATCATGTCTTGATTTTCCATGAAAAATACATAAAATAATATAAAACTTGGATCCTACACAATAAACACAATAGATATCCAATTTAAAAATGTAGGGATAGGGTTAGAGGAATAGCCTAGTTATCCTCAAAAAATTCTATGTAATCTAAGTGTTGACTACATATCCCAAATGGGCCTTAGGCTAAATAAGTTCTCCCTCATAGGGTGATTATGAAACTTTATGATTGTAGCTAGAATATTTATTGAAATACTTGATAATTGATGATATTAACATTTAATAAACAATATTCAGACTTGGCCTATGATTATTAGAATGTTTTAGATTGAAATTTTAATAAATAGTGTTCTTTTGCTTATTATGTAATAGAATTATCAACTAATTACTAGATGTAATTGGATATGCCTTGATATCCCCTTAACATATTTTCACTAACTGGCTTTATAAGATGTGTATGAGCTTCATTTTGAAATACCTAGATTTAAAATAGTAACCATTGGAGTGTGGGGGAAAAGGTGATGCTAGTGGACAAGGATATAATGCAACCCTATTTTAGATAGCATGGACTTGTCTTAGAAGGACAAAAACTACTGGAAAAAGGTTAAAAAAAATCTATAGGTTAAATAAGGAATAATAAGGTTGAAATAAGGATTCATGTATGATATTTTTTAGATTTTCAAATATAATAGAGTATATATTATATATTATGAGTTATCAAAATGGAAAATGGACCAAGTAAGGTAAGGATGTCAATATTAAACTTTTTCAATCAATCAATGATTAATTTTGTGTCTACAATGGGCCACATTAGAGTTTGGTGACACTAAAAATATATAGTTACACATTAGTGAGACATATTTGGTGGTTTAAAATCCTCTAATACCACATTTAATTCTATTTACACTCAACTTATATGGTTACATTTTAGCGAGTCACATTTAATGATTCCACCCTTGAAATTATTTTACAAAGTAATTTGTATATTAATATGATATTTAGAGCATAAAATATTTCCAAATTTAATGAATTTCACTAATTTTCAAATTTAGACTTGATAAATCTCAATTCACCATAGATTCAACATTTATCCAAATGCATCAACAAGGGTGCAAATACACTTTTACACTTTCAAGTCACATCATTACCTTACTTGGTATATTCTCTATTCTGTTAACTTGTAATCTATATAAGACCCTTTATTATTAATTTTACTATATTTAAATTACTAGAAACATTATTCATAAATCCCTATTTTTTTACATGTTATTTTCAGCTAAATATAGATAGTCTTTGTCCTTATATGATAGACCACACTAAGTAGATAGGGCCACAACTCAGAGTTGTATTGATAAATTTTACCACCATTGGTCACAATTATTTATATGTAGGTATTAAAGAAGACTCCATTTATGGAATTAATATTAAAAAATACATTAAAAAAATAAAAAAAAATTAATCAATCCAAAACCATGCTCAATAATATCTCACAGGTCCAAATATTGGTAGAAATCTCTTTTATTCCTCTAGCAAGCTAGTTGCAAACTAGTAAGGGTAATTTTCAATGTTTAGTTCATGAAGGAGAAGAAAATATGGTTTTAATGATATTATGGGAATATATGGGACCATATTCCATAAATATTACATGTATTTTTCTATGTTAAATGGGATTAACTATATGAACAATTTTTAATAAAGAGTGGTACTCTAAAACCCTGATAGTTCAATTTTAGGTAATGTGTTCACATTTTTGAGTTCTTCATTGAAAATTAATTTTTTTAAAAAATATTATATGGAATTAATAACCTTATTAAACATTAATAAATAAAAATATTTTATTTCTAATAATGGATAAAGATAAAGGTACAAGTTGCAGGATTTTAAGCATGCAAGTGAGATAGTCAGAAAATGCATTTTTTGAGAAGTTTAAGAAAATGGTTGAATATATACAATGATTTTAATGATTATATAGGTTAATAAAGTTTATAATTCAAAAATAATTAGGTATTTAATCATCTTAAAACTCATTAAAATTCCAAAATATAGACCTATAGGCATTCAAAAATGAGATTGTGCAAGCTAAGAAACACTAAAAAGTGTATATTTTGAGTTTTAACAAGTGAAATATATTAAAATTTGACATGTAGGTATTTTATTATTTAATTTAATGTTTAAATTTTTTAAAATTACCTTAATATACTTTATGAGATATAAAATGGAAAAACATAGGTCTATACCATGAAGGAAATCAAGGTTTTGACTAGTTTTCTCATCAATAGAGTAAACATGAGTGTTTCAAATATTTATAAAGGAATAAATGATTTTAAATAGTTTATAATTAATTTAAATTTATAATTACATCATTATATAATGAAAACCAATGTAAAATAGGCTCATATCATTGAAAACAATCTCCAAGAAACCTTATGGGTAGCAAGTAGGCACTTTTGGTGAATATTTGTTTGAGAGTTTGGTGAATATTTTTAAAGATTTTAAGACTTTTAAACTTAATAAAAATTTAAAAATATATAATTATCATATTATTATTTTATGGTGAGTCATATAACTCTTTTTATAACCCCAAATCTAAATCAGGGTATCTTGAGGCCTAGAGAGCACAAAAGAGCATTTTTAGAAGTTATACATGGAGTTTGGACCCAAAAAAAATTTTGATTGTTTTTTACACCATTTTTATGATTTTTAAATCCTATTTATCATAATTATTTATTTTAAAAAACCAAATTTATCAAGTTACAAGTTCTCATTATGTATTCAACAAGCTTACCAAAATGGAGAAGATGAATATATCCAAGAAGGACTAGTATGGAGAGATATGATTGTTCATCATAAAATACCATTTCATAATGGATATTTCATGAATAAAAATACAAATGAAACATTAAATATCTCTAATATATATGCAATATTTAAGGAGGAAGTCAATCCACAAACTCAATCAGTGCATTAAAATCTTCAATAACCTTGCCAAATCAAACACATGTGCTCTTTGCCATTTAGAGATCAATAAAAAGATAAGTGTTTGTTTTAAAAAATAATAAATATTGGAAGTAGTATAAAAAATACATTAAATAATAACTTTTATCTCATTTTAATCCATATTTTATCTAAATATGGAAAGATACAATGCAAATAAGAAGAAGCCTTCAATCATCTCATGAAATGTGGAAAAGGAACATGCAATAACGGAGAAGTGTAGTTGAAAAAATTGATCAAATAAAATGTAATATTTTCATGGAGGAGACTCATTCACTGAGAAACATTCAAACATCTCCATTCTATGCCACCTTGGATCAATTTGAGGAGGTTGAGAGAGAGAAATATGCATGTAAGATACAAGGAAGATAGTTGAAGTTAAACTTCAAGATACAAGGAAGATAGTTGAAGTCAAACTTCAACATACAAGGAATATAAATAATTTACATCACTATATATATGGATTTTCTCAAGTATATTTAATTAACTATTCATAAGGATTTAAGTTAAGATGATCAAGACCTCTTCATGCATTAAAGACCATCAAAGTATGCAAGGAGACCAAATCCCTTAAAAATAGGGTCATGATTGAGGACCTATGAATTATTCAAAAAAATTAAAAAAATATTATCTCACTCTCTTACTCCATGTTAAAAAAATATAATTTTATACTCTATATTTACTATGTAGGATTTTGGAGTTTAGTGAGTTGAGTTGATGTATGAATGAATGATGACTAGACATGATGACTCATCCCTAGTTTGGGGTTGTTTTGTCTCCTCTCTCCTTCCTTACTTTTCTAAATCTATTAATTTTTGAGAGAATATTATTATATTATGTTTTTTTATACTAATTTTTTTTAATAAATACCTTTGAAGCAATAATAAGCTATTTTTTCCTTCATTTTTAGGTTGTTCATGAAATGTGTGCCTAATATTCATTGATGTAACTTAGTGGATGATTGGTTTCTTTATGTTTATGTCTAAGTTTTTGACCTTTATGAATCATATGATAATTATTGAAGGTCATATAAAGTTCCTAAGTCTAATTTATACCTAATTTTGAAGTGAATTCAACTTACATTTATTCCTTCCATGTCAGTGTCAATGTTTCTCAAGACCTCTGAATGAATTACTAATGCAAGAGTCATATTATGAATATGAAGTGAATGTGTGTAAGTTATTTATCCTCCAAATTCTATCAATTAAAGGAATAATTAGATTTAACATTGGTGCATCACCCCAAATTTTTAATTTTCATGTTCAATTTTAGCTTGAGTATTGTTCATTTTACCCTTTTCCTAGTCAAGAAATCACTAAATTAGAGAGTTTAGAGAGAAGTAGGCGAGTGTAATAAAGGGAACCAACCCTTAATATAGATATTAAATCCAATATATGGCTACATATACCTTGGATATTTTCCATTATTTCAAAAAAAATTATATCAAACACAAATTCATGTAAGGGTACACTTTTGAGTGATAACAATTTCTAGCACACTAGGTAGGACATAGATTAGAGCTTAAAAAAGACATTTGCAATAGTAAAAAAGTACTAGTTTCATGCCTAAGATCACTACATGGTCTAAAATTATAGGTATAACATTTGAGTTTTATAAATTACCTGTGCATTCAAATAAAATAAGAAAGTTTTTAAGAACAAATCCATATCCTACAACGGTATTTCAATCACCAAATCAGCCTATTATGCAAACCAATTCAAATTTAAATCCCATTATAAACATGGATATCCCTAGGAACCAAGTATTTTTTCATTTTAATGATTGAATCCCTCCAAATGTTTCCTAATATGATTATATCCTAGCCTTATCTCTCAAAATCTTACCATTTTTTTAGGTGAAGATCAAACTACACCTATAAAATATATCAAAGATGTGTCGAACTTGTATTCATTCAACCATGTTACCCAAGAAAATGTTACCATTCATTTTTTTTTTGCATCATTCAAGTGAAATACATTTAAATTGTATAGTAACCTTACCTTGAACTCCATTTCCACTTGGGATGATTTAGAGGAAGTAATGTATAAACAATTTGAAGATAAATCAGACCATTTATCCCTTGTTGAGCAGTTCACTACCATCAAGAGAGCACCACATGAATTTATGACAAATTTAAATCTTATATTTCAAAACACATGGAATAAAATACCTCCTATAATAAGACCATCTCCTAATTTTTTTTAATACTTCTTGAGAGCTTTGAATTTTGATATTTCATTTATGATTCAGTTTATGGGTGGTAAGACACTCCCAAATGCTTGTGAAGTTGCCATTAGAGATAAAAATAGTCTAATTCAAGCTAATAAACTTGAACATAGGATTATAATTCTAATATTTATAGAAACATAGCCTATTATACCTCCTTAAGATCCATGATTATCCCTAATTTTGACCCCTCAAAGTTAATTTCAAGCTCTTCATAGTCAATCTAGTGAGCTTGGTGAACTAAAAGTTATACTAAAATATTTTGATAATGAGATAATTCAACTAAAGAGGCAATAATATCAATCCAATATGACATATTAATCACCTAATCAACCCACATATCATCTGTATAGAGATTAAATACCTCCCTACCAAGGCTTTAAAGATAATAGGCCTCCATACCAAGCTCAAGCAGTCATTACAACAACTAAACCATATGTTACAATTGACCCCAATTATCCTTCCACATCCACTTACTTTATTATGGTACAAAATATTTTGATTCAATATTCAAGTTGGTAGCCTTATAACACCTATGATGTGTAAAATTAAGCTTTAGTAGCATAAAATATGGCATTTCCTCAAATGACACAAGAGGAAAACATTCTTCAAGGAGACCAACATAATGAATCTATAATGCAACAAGGGGAAGTTAATCATGGACAAGTAAAACTGGATTTAACCTTGCTGAATTGGCAAGTTGATGATAATGTGGTAGTAAATTATTTTGGTGAGCCTATAAAATTATAAAACTTGGTTCCATCTATCACAAGATCTAAAATAAGGGCTATATATGAGACCCAAGAGGTAAGTCATGCTTCAAATATTCATAATATAGTTTCTAAGAGTAGTAGTGATTAGATTATTGGCCCTTTAGCTTATAAAAAAATATAATTTTGAAGTAAGCAAAATTCACCAAATGCCTCAAGTATAAGAGTGTCCTATTAATCCAAAGGTGAAAACAAATATTAGATGCTGTTTATTTAGTATATTAGATCATATTAAGAAATAAAACATTAGCATGACCATGTGGGATTAATTGGCCATCCTAGGATAAAATCATACTCTTCTCCATGAGCTTTCAATCCTTAGCTTGTCTAGAAAACTAGTAAAGAAGAAAAGTGTGGTTCTAAAAAATTTAGGTTAGCAAGATAAGAAACAAGTAAAATAGGTATATAAAGGGTTAAAGGCCACTAAAAATAATGAAAAACAAATTAAGACACCTTTATATCTTTCATTTATTTTTGACAACACACTAGTTTATAAGTTCATGGTTGACAATGGAGTAAGTAACATAGTAATGCCAAAATTAATTGTAGATAAGATGGGTTTGGTGTAAGATCCAAATGCTAAGGGTGTTTTAAAACTTTATGGATATCCAAAAAAGATAGTGGATATAATCAAAAGTCTAAAATTAACACTTATGAATGCCCAAATGTGAACATTTAACAAGATATGGTGGTGTTGGATCTTCATCCATACTTTGTTATGTGCTTATCACATGACATCACTATAAATATAGGTGGGTATATTTTATTTGATTAGACATACATCATGTTTACAATAAGGTATGGAAAAAATGTAACAATTAATTAGAGTTTATTTCTCATTTTCATCTAGAACCATACATGCATAGTGTATACATCGTAAATTGATCAAGTAACCACATATATCATGTCTTTTCATAGACTTTTCATAGGAGACTCTAATTGGAGAATATGAGCTTTATTCACATTTAGCCATGTCTTTTATTTTAGTCATCTTGGTCTTGTTTCATGCTCAAATCACCTTTTTACCTATTCCTAGTCATCTTGAGACTTTTAAACAGTCATTATACCTTAGCCAGGTTAAGTTTTATGTGCTCTTTCCATCCTCCAAGTCTCTGGCCTTTAGGATAAGAGCACTGGAATTGGACTACAACACTGATGCCATTAGTGTCCACTTTCAATGCTCTTATCCAAGGTCATTTTAAGCTCCAATGGTCATTTTCATTCATGTAATAAGTCCCAACCTCTTTCTTAGATTCATCCTTAAGTTTTCTAATGTCAACCAAATGTGATTAAAGCCCCCAAATTAAAAATAAAGAGTTTCCTATATAAATGACTACATAAGGCATTTTATATCTAGAACTTACTACTTTGGCACATTAGATAATAAAAAATTAGTTAATAATATAGCTCAACATTTTGCATCACACCTAGACTTGCATGGTTGATCAAGGAAGGGCCTTGTAAAAAGTCATTCTTACATGTACCATGCACATTAATTATGGAAAGTCCCTAAGGGAGAACTACATTTGATCTGAGACCCTAGATTGAGTGTTAATATAGGTAGTAATCAAGATATCAAGCATTTTAGATCATGTGATCATTCTTCCCCTAACTTAGTTTTTCCCTCTTTTGCTTTGGATGCATTTGTTGTTTGCATGTGTGTAGATAAATATAGGGTCTATAGATTGAAATAGATCTACAATGAGATTGTTTGGCTTCTATCCTCCAAAAATTCATAGGTAGGGTCACATAGATAACACAAATAAAACTTAGAAATATTAGGTCTCTTAGACAATAGTGGTAGGGGTGGACTATAGTGTCAATGCCACTAGTATCCTATTTTGGTGCTCCTATCTAATAAAAATGAAGACCAAATTTTGATTTGTGATAGTGTCTCAATCTTGAATCATAATTTCTAACTCCTAGATCATTCATTTCATTTCATTTTTATAGATAATTTTATTTCTCTCCCTATGCAATTAATTTGATTAAATTGTCTAAAACTTATATTTTACTATATTTGACTATATTTTTCCCCTTATTCTAGACCCTTTATTATTTAGGAACTAAACACAAGCTTCTAAAAAATAATAAAATATTTGGTGAGCCTGACTTACTTTAAATAAATATAAAACCCTAAATACCCTTAGGTTTTTTCCTTCAAATTTTGTGCACAAATTTAATTTCAAATTTATGATTTTTGTATAATTTTTTATGCATTTATATTATTCAAAATTATTTTTAGAATTTAAATTATTACAATAATTTTCAGAAATTCTAAAATCCTAACGAAAAACCCTAGATTTTCAAACTAAGTCCTCAGACCCTAAGTCTACCTCCTTCATAATTTTTAGATAAATATTTTGGAATTTTTACAAATTGTTTGGAGTATCAAAAATGTTCTCAAAATATCAATATTAGTATTTATTTTGTGAAAAAATTAAATTTATGATTTTTTATTTTTGTATAAAATTTTATGCATTTATCATATTAAAATTTATTTTTAGAATTTAAATTATTGCCGTAATTTTTAAAAATTCTAAAAACCTAGACCAAAATCCTAGATTTTCAAACTAGGTCCTAAAACCCCAAGCCTTCCTTCCTTGCTATTTTAAGAAAAAAATTTAAATATTTTATAAATTGATTATATTTTTAGAAATATTTTCAAAAATTCTATGTTAGTAGTTATTATTACATTTATTTACTTAATAGTACTTTTACATATTCTCTTTGATGAAAAAAATAAAATGGCCACTAAGGCACTTCTTCCCTCTCAACCCATAGATCAATTTCTAATTTTTTTTCATAATTATGAAAATGAATTGACAAATTTGAAAAATTACACATTAGATAAAAATGTGGAAAATTATTTCATTTAAAATGAAGCTAATTATTATAGTTGTAATGAGGAATATGATGATACATGTGAAAGTGATAGTGAAGAAAAAGTAGATGCATCTTCTTCTCTCAAATGTATCTCTTTAATTTCTTCTTCTAAATAAAATAATTTTGATAAATGGGAAATGAAATTTTCACCTCATTACCCTATGCATGATGCAAAAAATAAACAAATTAGTCATGCACTTCCAAGTGAACATATTATTGGTGATAATTTGCTTCCATGTGAACCTAATCTTTCTCTCTCTTTTGCTACTTCTATTGATCCAGAGGTCAATGTATAAAGGTCCTAAATCAGATTAAAACCTACACCATTATGTAGAGCCTATTGAGACCTTTCCAATGATATGTAAGACATGGAAAATAGAGCTCATATGTTCCTTGTACAACCAGTCAAACTAGTCAAAGTTGGTCAAACTATAGAAATTAACCAACCTAGAATGATTCTAGAATAATTCCAATGCATATATTTCATCAAGATATTTCTAGTGAAACTCATGGTTCAAAAAAGGAGCTTGTATGTTAAATATATCATGCATCGAAGATTAGACAGGGCAAGTAAAAAAAATTGGGGTTTGGATGGAACATCTAGTTGGATATTGACAAGTGACATGGCAAGTGGTCTAGAAGTGGCATGGTGAGTGGTAGACAAGTGTTAAGAGGAGATTAGCCCATGTGGTGGGTCTTCAAGCCACCATGTGGCTTGTCACCAATTAACTACTATGGTCTAACTTTGTTTTTTGAATGTTCCAAACAAGCCATATTTAATTTACCATTTTCTATATACATGCCACATTATCGAATGTTCCATCCATTAATATCCATGTCAAACCCATTTTCCATGCCACACACACCACATACTTACCATATATTCCCATGAATTTCCAAGCTTACCACATATCCACTGAAATAAATGTCTTGGCATTTTCCACTTCAAAGTTCACAGAGATTTATGTGGCCCAAGCCACATACTCATGGGATATGAAAAGCATATTAAAGGGTTAAAAAATATTTCATTCCCACAAATATGGGATAAATCATAAGAGGTGGTGGTCATAGATAAAGTGGGATTTAAATTTTCCCCACTTCATTATTTAATTATATGTTTTAAACTTAGTTTTTAATTAATAAGTTTATAACTTTGGATATGAATCTGGAGGATAGAATTATAAATTAAAACCTCTAGATAACTATTGTAATTTAATTATTTGGCCCTATACAAGTATAAATAGGGACATGTGGTTTTTTAAATCATATATTTTCAAAAACAAAGAATTTTTTTTAATCGAAGCAAGTAGAATTGCTAAAGAATATAGGAAAGGAGTTTGTGTGGCTTACAAAAGGAGTTAGAGGTAGAATCGGGAAAAAGTCTAAAGAGAGACTAAGGTTATTTAATCTTGGAGAAAAACTTTTTAGTTGATAATTTTTAAATTTGGATATGTTTTTAAGTATTTTTTAAATATTTTTCCTAATACATCAGTTGATACAAGACCCAAAGATGTGGGACATAGTGTCAAACTCCATTATCAATTGTGTGTTTGAAGTTCTTAATTTCTTCTCATAAAATTATTGTTATGATTTAATTTTTAAGACAAATTTTTAAATTATTCTATAAAGTTATTATAAAATCAAAATCAAACTATGTTATCTTATTATTTCTTAAGTCTATGGATCAATTTGGTATTAGAGTGGTTAGTGTGCTAGGTTAACTTCTGTTAGGGCATTTTTCTGGTGTGTCAAGATTTATATCAAAACTAAATTTGTGGGTGCATTTTTTTATTTTTTTGTTTTAACCAAAATTAGTTATTATTAACAATAGATCTAATGCTAGACTAGATTAATTTATTACTAAATACCCTTATCACTATGATAATACAATTACTACAATCTCAAGATCAAAGTCAACAAGAAAAAAACTAATGATAGGAGAATTAAATCAAAAGGATCCAATAGAGAATTTATGCCTGTGATCAAAATTTTAATAGGAATATCAACAGAAGAAAAGGATGTAAGGAGATTTAGAGTCTTGCAGACATTATGCCCACCAAGGTCATAATACCAAGAAATGCTAGATAATACATCCCAGTCATGCTCCATTATGGTTAAAGAAGAAGAATGAGTAGAGATGCAAATCAAAGGGGAAGGCACCTATCAAAAATGTTACAAATATTAGTTATCCTAAGCATCAAGTAGTAGATGAAGGATTCATCCAAGAGATGTTGTCAAGATAGACAACAAAGGTACATTTTGATTATAGCAGTGATTCTTCTAATTCATACATTCCTGCTAGTCCTATCAATGAAAATGATGTTATAAATCCAAAATCAAATAATGCTTTGATTATTAATATATCTTTTGATCTAATTTTTGAGGAAGAAAGCAATGAAATCAATTTTTTTGTCTATATTGACAATGTTAGGGATACTAAATATATTAACCCTAAACATTTATCAAATTCATTTAAAAATCACATGAAGGGAATAGGTTATAATCTATTAGTTAAAATGGGATTCAAAGGAAAAGGCCTTGGCATTAATTGTTAAGGAATTGACCAGCCTATCCAAGTGGCAAAGAGACCACTCTATGTAGGATTAGAATATGGAGGAGAAGGAAAAATATCCCAAGAAATTGAGTTAAAAAGTGACTCAAGTAGCAAGTCTGAACACCCTAAATATTTAAAGGCTCAAAAAATGAAGTAGTTAAATCTAATGAAACATCTTCAGATGATTTGTTAAGGTATGAAAAGAAGAAATACTTGAATGTATTTTATAATTATGCACAAGAGAGTCCTAAAAGGAAGTTTAAGAAGACTAATGAAAATAAGTTGCCTAAATAAGACATGACGTTAGGATTTTGCTTCAATGCTAAGGGGAAAATATTGAAGGAAGATAAGCAAAATCATCCACAACCTTAGGTAAGGGCTGTAATTGCATCTTTAGTCAAGAAAAATATAGAGCCTCCTCAAATAGAATCTAGTCAATCAAAACCAGAGATAACATTAGTGAAGGATATGATAGTAAATGAAAAGATGATAGTTTAAAAATCATCCCCTAGAAATTTAAGCAACGCTTCTTCAAAATAATAATTACTAAGCATTGTAAGGTAGATGTTATCTTTGATAAAAATTATTAAAATAATTTGATCTCAAAATATGTTGTATAATCCCTAGGTTTGGAAACTAATCCATATTTCAAATCCCATTCTCTAGATATAATAGATGATGGTAATAATGTACATGTAAGCAAAACACATAAACTAGGGTTTGTAATTACTACCAAATTTCTAGGTGAAGTTGAATTAGATGTAGTTCCACTTCAATTTAGTGGCATTATCCTAGGTAAACCATATCTATCTCTAGGAAAGATAACTTACTCCAAGAAAGAAAATTAGTATAGCATTGTAAAAGATGAGATAAAATATCTCATGTGAGCACATCAATAGTAAAAATTATAGATAAATGGTACCTTTAGTGTTATTTTATTCATATATGTTGTAGATAAGAACACTTTAGGGTAACAAAAGATGCCATCATGAGAAGCATCAAGAACAACTTGGGAAATAGGTTGTATATTTTAATTTATGTAGAGTGTGCAAGCATGCATATATATTTGTAAGACATAAACATAGGCATTATTTAAAAATTCATAAGACCTATGTGGATAATGTTTGTAATCATTATAGTGTTTGTCAAAGACCTTAGAAGGGCAATATTTGTAAACTATGTTGCTAGGTAAAAATCCTAAAAGGATAATTATAAAATGGTGATAACACTAGATTTCCTAAAATATTTTCATAGTTTAACATCTGAAGACCCATCAGCATACCTCTAAAATTGACTAACATTCAGAAGATCATTTGAGCCAGAGCCAAAGCCATACAAAGATCCTCACATGGTGTACTAGGTCTAGTACTACTTTTTTGAGGACAAAAAGCCTCCTTAGTGGGGAGGATTAATCTAGAGGTCAATGAAAAAAAGTTCTTGTATATCAAAACTTACACCATTGTGTAGAGCCCATTGAGACATTTCCAATGGTATATATAACACAAAAAATGGAGCTCATATGTTCCTTGTGTAATTAGTCAAAGCTCTAGTCAAACTAGTCAAAATAGGTCAAAGTTGGTCAAACTATATAAATTAAACAACATGGAATGATTTTATAATAATTATAATTCATATATTTCATCAAGATCTTTTTGTTTCAACTCATAGTTTACAAAACGGAGCCCATATGTATAAGATATCACAAGTTGAAGATCAGATAGGGCATGTAAAAAAAATAGAGTTTAGATGGAACATCTAGTTAGATGAAATAAGTGGCATGATGAGTGGCCAAAAAGTGTCATGGGGAGTGGTATATAAGTGATGAGAGAGATTTGACCATGTGGTGGGACCTCAATCCACCATATGGCTTGCCACCAATTAACTACCATGGTCTAATTTCATTTTCCAAATGTTCCAAACAAACCATATTTAATTTACCATTTTACATGTACATGCCACATAACCAAATGTTCCATCCACAAATATCCATGTCAAAACCACATTCCATGCCACACACACCATATACTTACCACATATTCCCATGAAATTCCAATCTTACCACATATCGACAAAAATAAATGTTTTAGCATTCTCCACTTCAAATTTCACGAAGATTTATGTGGCCCAAGCCACATACTCATGGGATATGAAAATCCTATTAAAGGATTAAAAAATATTTCATTCCCAAAAATGTGTGATAGATCATAAAAGGTGGTGGTCATCCATAAAGTGTGATTTAAAATTTCCCCACTTCATTATTTAATTATATGTTCTAAACTTAGTTTTTAATTAATAAGTTTATAACTTTGGATATGAATTTGGAGGATGGAATTATCAATTAAAACCTCTTGATAACTATTGTAATCTAATTATTTAGGCCCTATACAAGTATAAATAGGGACTTGTGGTTTTTTTTAAATCATCAATTTTTAAAAACAATGCAAAGTTTTAAAATCAAAGCAATCAGAATTGCTAAAAAATATAGCAAAGAAGCTTGTGTGGCTTATAGGAGTTAGAGGCGGGATCGAGAAAAAGTCTAAAAAAAGACTAAGGTTATTTTTACCTGAAGAACAACATTTTAGTTGATTATTTTTCAATTTGGAGATGATTTTAAGTATTTTTTTAATGTATTTCCTAACACATTGGTCGATATAGGACCCAGAGATGTAGGCCATAGAGTTGAACTCTGTTATCAATTGTGAGTTTGAATTTCTTTATTTATTATAAAATTATTCTTATGATTTAATTTATAAGTAAAAATTTGAAATTATTATATAAATTTATTTTAAAATCAAAATAAAATTATGTTATCATATTATTTCTTAAGTTTACAGATCATCTATGTTCAAAATACAATAATATAAATGCAATAAAATCAAATTACTAATGCATAGTTCAAATGATGCATCTCATCCTCTCAACTCTACTTTATCAAAATAATGTCTAATTGAAAATCCTTCTTCTCTTACTTCTCATATTATAAATGAAAATAATGCATACCTCTATCCATGGATAACATAGATGCACATAATATTCAACATTCACATGATAATTTATTGCATATTAGAAAGGAATTAAATTCTTCTCTTATACCTCTTCCTAGAAATGATGGAAGTGATAATGAGTATGATAGTGAACATGAAAATGAATATGAAAATGAGAGTGATTATGAAAAATATTTTAATTATGATAATGCATTGAACAATTATGATTGTTATGCACATAGTGAAGAAGAAAATGCATCTCATGCCTCTAATTCTTCTCTCACTCATCCTCTCAAACATAATGCACTACCAAATGTTGTTTTAGCTTCTATACATGATTCTATTTAAAATAATGCACATTTTAATTATAACATCACATATTATACTTAATTTGAATGTGATTCACTAAAATATAAAGATACCAATGAATCTCCCAAGCCACCTCTCACTATATTAGAACCTAGTTCTCACTCTTCACCTAAAGAGAATGGTAGCCCACATCCCTCTAGTAAGGTCCAAGTTACTATTAATCCCAAGGTTCTAGTGAGCACACCCCCTGTTTATGATCTAATTGCTAAATGTATAATTCCCATGGCTAAAATTAGCAATCAAATTCAATGATTAAATGAACCACTTCAGGATACTAATGTACCATCCTAGGAGATTATCTCTTTGATGCATGCAGTTGGTGAATCACAACACCAAGTACATATACTTTGGAAAATAAATATTATAAGTCTTAGATGGATGTTAATGATTTACATGGTTATCCCCTTCTGTAGACATTCATATAAGCTTCATTACCTAAGCATTTATAGATGCCATTATTGGCCTCACTTTGATGGAACTAGAGATCCATTTGTACACATTCAAGCCTTTCATAAGGCTTTTCCATCTCATGTGAGTCCTTTGATTTTACTTAATTTATTCTAGTAGACATTATTAGGGGAAGCATAAAATTAGTTCTTTCATCTACTCCATGTTGGCTCTTTGCACACATATGATGAGTTATAGGAGGCATTTCTTAGGTATTACATAGAAAACATGGCTCCTCATGTTACATATGAGAAACTTACCACATTACATCATAATAATTTAGAGCTAGTTAGTGAGTATATATTACAATTCAAGACTCACTTGCTAAGATTGATATACAAACCAACAAATTTAGAAATTCATCATATATTTATTAATGGGATTTTCCAACCTCTCTTTGAGCATATACTATATTAGATAGAGTCTTATTTTAAGAACTTAAGTTATATAGTTCTAGATTTGGAAAAGAAATTGGGATTGATTGAGGTAGATTCAGTCAATTAGATCACTCTAGATTTCATAGTAGTATCTATAGCTCCTAGCATCCAACATCTAGCATGTCCTAAAAAAAATAGGAGACCAAACCAAAAAAGAAACTAGTTAAGAATAGAGAGCTAGTTTCCATAGCATAACCTATAATATGCACTATAGAGAACAACAACAAGGCACCACTACAATTTGATTTATAGGAGGATATCCCATGCATCATATTATTAGCACTATTAGATATGAGGTTAATCACACTACCTTCTACTAATCGATGAGATCCACATCTCTTATAGAGACAACCACATCAATCCTTTTGTAACTATCATCGTATCCATGGACATAGAGATAATGGTTGTTATGGACTTAGAGATTTCATTAATAGATGTGTTGATAATGGCATCATAACATTTACATAGGGGGAACTACTATATCCTCCATCATGGAACCTTAGACCTCATTCATCCATGATTGATTCATCCCATGACATTCCTTTATAGGAATCATTAATCTCTCATCGTGAGAGTAATACAGGTTCTAAGACAAAGCCTCATAGGAGATCTCATATTCCACCTATTAAGAAGGCTTGAAAACTAGTCCAACAAGAATAACCTACACATAGCATTATAGTCTAAGGAGTACATAGTGTAGTTCCATATACATATCCAATAGAGTCATAAACACCATAACACAGTACCGCTCAAAATAAGTATTCACTATGGCCAATTTTTTTGGGCTTATTGCACATAACAATCCACTATAATTAAGATTAAATGAACCCACATCATATAATACTACTCCAAAGAGATATTCACTTTAGTCAAATCTTTAGGGACCTATTTCATGTAACAACCCTCTATGATTGAGACTAAATGATCCCCCATCATAGGTTTTAGCTCCATCTCGATCTATTACTCAGTCATACACATCATAACAGGGGCTATAGGTTATATAATTAAGAATAGATTATCCTTATTCATATCATAGTTTCCATGACACATCCAATAAAGTTATATTTTATAGAATCTCCATGTATGACTACAGCTAGTACATAATAGACAGTATCAAATACAAAGCATATTCCTACATAGCATGAGTAGTATGGGCACTTGTTTAGTTGGCCATCAAGGTTTAGATAGTGATACAACATAGAGTGATGACTCATATTCATACCATCATTAGTTCCTAACTTCACTTAGTAGAGCAATGATGGAACCAAATGTCTAGTTAGCCTTTGTATTCTTAAGCCACTCTTAGGGAATTAATATGTATAACATGCTATCTTACATCCCCATATACTAAAAATTAGCATTCCTAATTCACAATAACTATCTATAGCTAAAACCATCCTATCAAAATCTAGATCTTACCAAATCATATTTTTACCAACATTAAACCAACTCAGTTTATCCAAATAATTTACCAATTACCAAATCAACAAATGTTTTTCTCACATATGATTCCAAATCAAACCTGCCATCACACTTATCGCCATATTATGAACAATAAAATCACATATCCCAAGTACAATTTTACCAAACATATATAACCTTCAATATCAATACCAGTTCAACTATTTTTAAATCAACAAATTACAATACCAATCTATTCCACAATCTATAACACAATATGCCTGAATCAAAATCAACCCAATACACACACACACACACACACACACACGCACGCACGCACACACACACACACACACACACACACACACACACACACACACACACACACACACACACACACACACACACACACACACACACACACACACACACACACACACACACACACACACACACACACACACACACACACACACACACACACACACACACACACACACACACACATAATTAAGTTTTAAAAATATATACATAATATCAAGATACAAACAATCATGAATGGGCATGATGCCCTCACTCTTAATCACACTCTCTCCTCTAGTACTAGTCCCATAATCTAACCTAGCACTCGATGACCCTATAACTCCTTGAGCTCTTGAATGCCTTTTATGATGACTTTCTTACTCCAATAACCACCCATGACCCTCAGACAAGCACTCACACCACCACTAAATTCCTCTTGAGTAAACCTATAAATATCTATTTATAAGTGGGCAAGCATAGTCTTATTCCATGATAACATAGTACCATACATCTCTATACTACACACAATCATATGCATTGTGTATGTAATTGACAACCCACTCCCATACACAACAACAAATAAATAAAATAACATATCCAACCACTTTTTTAGACATGGAACACTCAACTACATAATAAATGATAATAATACATTGCTATCACTACCTCTATGATATATGCCTAAGGGCACACTAAAAAATATAAGGATGTATGATCAATAACATCAGCACCTATGTCATCCTTTAAAGTCACACATCTACTAACTCGCAAATGCAAAATATAGTACACATCCTCCAAAGTAATCATAATCTCTCTAGTAGAAAGATAAAAATTACACGTGTTTGCATTCTACCTCTCACATAAGATAGTAATTAGATACCTATCCCACTGCATAGTGCCTAGGTCACACACATGACCCAACCCTTCACTATCCATAAAAACTCTCTCAATAGTTGAAAAAGGTAAAAACCTTAGTGTCTCCATCACCTAACCTCTACATAACTCTCTCATCCATAGCTCACCCTAAAAAAAACCAAATACAACATGCCAAACTAAATAGCCAAGTTAAATAATAATAGGTAATAAATTAGAATCTTAGGAAATTATCCCTAGTGGATAATAATAGTATAGAAAGGACACTAGAATTGGATAGGAGCACTAGAACTTGGATAATAGTGTTGAACCTAGGATAAGAGTGCTAACTCTTGGATAGGAGCATTAAAACTAGTCCGAAATTTCCTACACTATTTAAAATAGCTCAAAAATGTCAAAAATATACTTTCAAATAGGCAAAAATCAAGCATTTAGGTTACTTACCAGGGTAAAATCACCACCATCCTCTACTTGGGATACCAACTAATCAAACTGGGTCATTATAAGTGCTTGTCTCCTCGGCATATCTCTCACTCCAAAGATCCAAATCTCTATCTAGTCAATGTGTAAATGAATCAAGAATCAATCTAATTTTACCATATCAAAAAACTTTCTCATACAAAGTAAGATACTATTTTAACTATAAATAAAACCCCATATCTCCATTTTTTAAATCATTTTGTTCCATGAAATCATGACAATGATACCTTCAAAATCATTTAAGCCTTGCTCTCTTACTACATCATCCACCTATTATAGAACACACACATCTCTAAACTTATTTTATATCTAGACATACAACTTGGTCATCACCAATCAAAAACTTTTTATGATTTCAAACAACTTTGTCTAATCAATCAAA
Source organism: Torreya grandis (assembly GCA_037957365.1). Taxonomy (NCBI): domain Eukaryota; kingdom Viridiplantae; phylum Streptophyta; class Pinopsida; order Cupressales; family Taxaceae; genus Torreya; species Torreya grandis. The sequence continues at coordinate 449,039 of JARHVA010006421.1, forward strand.
TAAATTCTTAATAAATTCAAATAAATACCAACCTCACATCGAGTTCTACACTACTAGTCATCACTTTTGGCTTGAACTCCTCTATCATGAGATCTTGTCCCTATCCCCAAAAGGGGGGCATAAATATAAACTATTCTTATCCATACACTTACCTAGCATGCCTATCCACTCTCATAGGTGGATATATCATGGTTCTTACACCTCTAATAACTAGATTATCAAATTTAGCTCAGATCAGTTAAAATATATAGTGATTCGACTACATTGGTCAATCAGCATGGTTTTTATACCTCTGATATTTAGATTATTAGATTCATCTTAGATTGGTAAAAATATATAGTGATTCAGAATACATGGGTCACTCAATATTAATCAAGACATTTAGAGGGATACATCTTTAGTTTAAAGATAAATAGATTATTTAGATCTAGTGGTTCAAATCATATGGATCCATAGTGATTTTAGATTAAAAGAACATAGATTATTCACATACAGTGGTTTAAAATATATGAATTCATAGTGACTTTGATATATATTTAGACTCATATACAAGATTTGGGAGCATGTACATTACTACACATCTCACACTTATAACTTCATACAACATGACATAGTTACAAGACTAGATATCAGAGTATAGGAATAGTGTAGAGCATAATGTTTGGATATCTATTTTTACACATGGGGCATGGCATGATAGGTCATATCACATGTGGTTACATATATTACCATAGTTTACATATGCATCACTCACATACCAAATTTTGGATTATGGTACAGATGTTCATGTTCTTCATCATCTAGGATATATAGATTGGAATGGCAAGACATGTCATTCTCTTTTTGCACATTTACTAAAGTTATAGATTATACCTAGATATACCTAGGTTGTCACTAGATTGGACTATATGGTTATCTATAGTGCTTGGTCCATAGCATTACCTAGACTTAGACTATATGAGTTTGTGCAAGATAGAGGGTAGACATTAGTTTTAGGCCTCTAAGCACTTTTCAATTTTAGTTCTGATATTTAGAGTGGGGGAATGATATATTTTTCTCTTCATAGTATATAAATTCTATACACACATTCTAGATTCCATGATTTTATGTGGGATAGAGGGTAGCCATTTGTTTTGGGCCTCTTAGCATTTATCATTTTCAGCCATATTCAACATAGGGGGCAAAAATTTCCCCCCTTATCCATGTTACAAAATATAGATTCAATATAGGGGTGTATCCATTTTAGGGATTCTTTTCTTTCTCTAGTTATTCAACTCTCCATCTACTTCCCTAGCTAAGAAGCAAGTTGAACCCTTTTGTATCACATTCATCTCCATGTAGGTAGGTTCAGGTACACATTTTATTTTCTTTCTTTTACTCTAGTAATTCATTTCATTACATCACTAGATTAAAAGGGGGGAAAATGTATACATCCTCAATTGTTCAAGAAACCACACATATCATGTCTTTTCAAAGTCCTTTCATAGGAGATACTGACTAGAGAATATGAGCTTTGTTCACATTTAGCCATGTCTTTAATTTTAGTCATCTTGGTCTTGTTTCATGCTCAACTCACAGTTTTTCCTATTCCAAGTCTTCCCAAGCCTTTCAAATAGTCATTCCACCTCATCTAGGTTAGAATTTCTATGCTCTTTCCATCCCCCTAGGTCTTTGGCCTGTAGGATAGGAGCACTAGAATTGGATTACATTGATGGTGCCACTAGTGTCTACTTTTGATGCTCATATCCAAGGTCATTTTGAACTCCAATGGTCAGTTTCCTTCACTTAATAAGTCTCACATCCTTTCTTATCTTCATCTCTAAGTTTTCCAATGTCATCCAAATGTGATTAAAGCCCCTAAATTTGAAATAAAGAGTCTCCTCTATAAAGGACTAGATAAGGCATTTTATATCTATCACTTTGTCACATTAGATAATAAAATATCAATGAATAGTATAGCTCAACATTTCTTATCACACCTAGACTTTCATGTTTGATCAAGGAAGGGCCTAGGTGAAAGTCATTCTTGCATCTACTATGCACATCAATTATGCACATTCTTGTTAATTCTTTTAAATGTACCACAGGTGCTCTTCAGTGTTGATGAACACTTCTCATTTTAGGATTCAAAAATCCAAGGCATGAGTTGTAGTTTGTGACAATTTGGTGATGTTTGTGGTGGAATAGAAGTAGAGTATGGGAACTATCCAAATTATTTATTTAGTTTAGTGGTTGGGAGCTACCATGGTATGAATCTTTAGATCTTTGTGAATTTGATGATTTCCAAACTAATCTAAATGAATATTAACAATGATCTTTAAACTAAAGTGAGTCTTGATTAAAAAATAAGAAAAGGGAATGGTAAGGTAGAAAGGAAATGTGATTGTAAATTCTCATCTCAAATATTATGACAAAATTCTAATTACTTTGAGCACACATGAACTAATTTATGTTATAAAATAGTATGAACTCAAATTATATCACAAATCAGGCAAAATTTAGAGGAAATATAAAAATCATAAGAACCAAGTTTACTTTAAATGTTTGCTAATGTGGTCTGAATAGCCTAAGCACATTCAAATGAAAAGAAAAATAAAATGAAGTATAATTGAGATATTTATAGTTAATCTAACATTAACACAAATCAACAACCCTATGATAGAGAATGTGACTCAAAGTATGAAGAATCCTTCAAACTTAAGATGATAACATGTAATTGAGAGATAAAATTAACATTTAACAAACTATAAAGATGATATTTTAGAATTCCTTAGTTATCTTAAATGATCCTGGTATACAATTTCTCAAAATATCTCTCTTTACAAAATGGTAATCCTTGCCTATTTATAGGAAACATAGGTAGTTCACTTGTTAAATTTCTCAAAATATTAACATGCAAGATAAGGATATCTAGCCTTAATACAAATATTACAATGTATATGACATACTACGTCAAAATTGAAAATAGGAAACCATACATGCTAACAAACTAGCATATATTTGATACAAAGGGATATTCTTTTATAAATTGCATTGGTAGTGGGGCCCTTGATTAGCCCTATCTAAGGAAGTACTTCACCTTGGTGTATTTCTCTTTGATTAGCACAAAATCCATTGCAAGCTTCATTAGACAATCCTCCTCTTGATTTTCTAATGTGTCAAATTCCTTATTAGCCTTAGCCATGAGTTCCTTAGTACATTATACTTTCATGATCTACTTCCTTGAAGTAAGGATGGTGTCAAGGATTTTTAGATTATCCTTGGTAGAATAGCCCTAATTTTTCTTAATGCCCTAGATGTGGACACCAACTCTCTTCTTTAATTCTCCATCAATGATCAAGTCCATAGTAGTGGTTTAGGAAGGGTTGTCTAATAGACTCCTTAAAAGATTCTCCATTCTAGTTACTAGATCCTTATCTTCCTTGATGAATTTATCAACATTATTGCACTAGGTGATCAAATCTTATTTCTTATCCATAAAAACTACCATAAGGATATCTAAATGTTTAATCTTGATGATATTAAATTCCAAGGCTTACATTGTCCTATGCACCTTAATGAGTTTTATCATCTAAGCTTGATAATCCTACCATTGGGTGATTAATGCTTGTGTCATCTTATTTTGATGGTTTAGAGAACTTAATCTAAGCTTAATATAATTTATGGTATACAGCAAGATTTATTCAACATTTGTAATATGTCCTTAGGAATTAAGAGTAGGACTTGAGCCTCCAAATACTTCTTCTCTTTCTCTAAGTTGAGGATCCTTTGGTTGAATTCTTGGATTCTAGACATAGTTATTATTGATTATGCTAACACCAAACTAGCTACATCCTCCTAATGGATGGGATGTTCTCTTATTGCCTACCCTTGACTAGGAAGTAAGCCACAAAAGGTTCCACCTTTTTAAAATTTAACTCCTTGGTGCCAATGGTGGCCTTCCTTATTACTACTATCTCAAAACTTGATGTGTTTGGATTGAGTTGGACCTCTATTTTAAACTCCTTAAATTGTGGTTTCCTAGGAACTTCTACATTTGAACTCCTAGAGGCCCCTAGGGTGTCAATCCTTTGGCTTTATTTTTCATGAATTATTTGGATCCTTCTCTCTACTTGTTTGTTTACAATGTCCTAGATCCATTACTTATCATTATCCAGCACATCTATGCCAACTCGGGTTAAGGCCTATGATGGAGAGAGAGAGATGGGATTTTTTTGTAATTTCCCATAAATAAACCAATCAGGAATGGCTGGTCCATAAATAGGTTTTTCATCACTAAAGATGTTAAATTCACTGGTAGGGTTAGTGAAGGTTAACCTAGGCTTGTTTTTAGGTGTCAGGGGCACCAAGGCCAGTTTTGTGTATCTCTTTCCTCCATCTAGTGGGGTCAAATCCTCACTTACTACATTAGAGGGATCATCCTCCTTATCAAAACCATAGGTAGTTATAATGTCAACAAGGGCACTCTCCATTATTTTTCCTACCTCTAGGGTAATCATGATAATGATTTCCACTAGGGAAGGATGCCTCTATGGGGATGCCTAGGGTTGAATACCTTCACTAGGTCTATGCTTTATCCTTAGCTCCTCAGCCATAACTTTACTCTTTCCTTTTATATCCTTAGATTACCCAACCTGGGGTGGCTTTGTCAATTCTACTCATTGAAGCTCAAAATATTGTCCTCCAATAAGTGTCTCTTGATGAGCAATCCCAGATGGTCCTAGAAAAATGTGATAATGTAAGGGATTTAGTTTCCATATCTCTTTAGGTATTATTGTCTATTACTATCCTATCCTCCAATTGGATATTGTAGCCTTTGATCATGGACATGACCTCTTCAAAGTTATTTTCCTTTACATAGATACCATCTCTCATGCTTGATTGACGTTTGTATTCAATATTCAAGACATTTTTATCTCAAATGTGGTTGGTCACTTTGTTATTGGGGTCCCACATCTTAAGGTCATCCATCTATAGATCAATATAATTTATGTGTATCACCATAACTTCTAGTTGCTTCCCATCCTTGATCATAATCCTACTAATGTCCTATGGAAAGGGGTGGATATGAGCCTTCTTATTTTTTTTGCATATCTTATCCACATATTGGATGATTTTATAGGTTATTTCTTGCTTTTCAATATTAATAGGGACATTAATTCGCAATCGATAGGGTTGAGTCATGATTCCTTCTATTCTTATCACAATGCGATCTAAATATAACCATACATCCCTCATGGCTTCTACTTGAATTTTTATTAGAGGGTGGAGTCTTGGCATAGGGACACTAGTGATTATTTCATGGATAGATGGGAAAACACCATCATAGATAAATTGCATGTGGTTCTTATATTTGAATATATGTAATTTAGAGTAATGATGATAAATAGTAGTTCTATCATCAAGGGACCAATTTTAGATGCTAGGGAAATCTATAGAGGCTAAAAGTGATCCAAGAAATAGGAAATTATATGAAATTGGTTAGAGGTCCTTCTCTTGATGGATGTGAATTGAATATCCAAGAAAAAGCTTATTAGGTCTCTGATGTGAGGGGTTAAGTTTGGTTCCAATATACAGTGAACATACGATACCTAGACCTTGCTTACATAGGTAGTGGAAGGGGAACCAAAGGCTCTATTTATTAAGGTCATAGCTATCCTAATGCCCTACCTAAATTGGAAAATAGGAATCCCCCCATCAAGGGACCTAAAAACATGGGAGCCTTAGATTAACCAAGGTGTGAGGACTGATTCCAGGTCTTGGGTGTTTGTCCACTCTCTCAAGGATGGGAGATCAATATGAGGTAAGGGGAGCTTATAATAAGTTTCAAAGGCCATAGGGGAAATGCATGTAACCTTCTTAATGCTTCCCACTTGAATGATCCATTATTTATCTATTTTTTAATCAATTAAAATTGGAATAAGGAGGTTGATACAATATATTACCTCTAGTTTGGCAATAGCTTGGTGGAGGCCTACTAGTTGAATTAGACTAGGTCATTGTATCTTTGATGCACAGAGGCATTCCTCTTTTCCTCTTATGAAATTGGTTGAAATTCCTCCACAAGGAAGAATAACTCAAACTAGTTCTTGATTTCATGCACATTTAGGGCTATCAAGTCTAGCTCTGTGTCTTTGAAGATCCTCCCCTCACTATCTGAAGTTAGATAAAGTTATGGTTCTATCTTCATCTATTGCCTACCTATCACCATTGATGACACTGAATTATATTTTCAAGGTTCATAAAAGGTTTGATAGGGTAGTTGTTTCTTGGTTTAGTTATTTTATTTTAATTACTTTGTGACTAATTGAACCAACTAAGATCTTCTTTATATAGGGCTTAGGGTTTTAGAGCTTTAACGGTGGAAATATCTAGTTTCTTAATCTTATACATGCTTTAAATTTTATGGGACATTATTATCATGTCATCTATAATTTCAAGCTTAGGAGATCTTTGATTTTGATTCTTCATGATTACATGAAGCTTATGTGGCATGGTTCTATTCCTTTCATGGCAATTTTCATAAATTCTAGTTAGAGACTAGCCATTGGATTTCAAAAGATTTATTTATTTCATTCTGATAATATAAATCCAAGTTACTATGTTCTTATTTGTCCCTTGATATTTAAGTTCATGGCTATTCCACTTAACACCCCACCAAATATTCCCCATGATGCTTACTCTTGCCAGTTGCTATCTTAAACATGTGTTAGCCACATGTGGAGCTCAAAGGGGATTTGAAAAGTCTTCAAGATCAATGCACCATTAGATAAAATTTAGTGAGTGAGAAATCACCATTGATTTTTACAAGGTCCAAGTCATTTTATTGAGCACCTTTATTAAATGGGTCCATCATATTTTCATCCTATGAATGGAAAGTTACCATGTGTACTCCTCATGGGGCTCTATGTTCCATTGTCAATTACCTTGGTTGTGGGTAGGCCATGTGTCAATATCATAAAACCTTTGAAAATTATTCAAGTTTGATGCACCATTAGATCAAATCCAATGGGTGATAGATCACCACTAGATCCTGTAAGATGCACACCTTTTAATTAGTTCCATGACTATATAAACTTAGACTTAAAATGATGTTCCTAAGGTCCTTTTATGTTAATAAACATAAATTGACTTAGGTCAGAGCCTTTTATGCTATGTCTTTCTATGTGAAAATTCTAGGAATTCCTTTGAAAGGGTCTTTATAAATTCCCCCTTTGCTTAGGCTTTGAAAAGTTGTTTAGGTTAAATTTGGTGGGTTTAATAATGTCAGCGACATCCTCATAGACATAAAATGATGGGAGAAAGCTTGTCAAATTTAAGATAATGGAATTTATTTGGTCTAATGACTAAGTACCGTGCATCAATCTCTTGAGAATTCCTAGGGCTTCAAGGTTGATACATGTTGTTGGATTAAGGCTCCCAAGGCAGTGAGGACCACTGGATCATAATTTGAGTTCTTGATTGTGATTGGTCTCCCTTTTAGTGTCAGATTTGGTTCATACCATTGGATCAAAATATTTGATTGAATGTGAGGCATTAGATCTATAAAAGTGAGTGAGCTTTAAGTTGAGTCCCAATATGTATACAGGTTTAGACTAAGGTTTCGACCTTTAAAAGTTTGTTCATGCTTGCAAACACCAAGATAGTTAAACTTTAATAAAAAACCTAATTAATTCAAAAATGGAAAATAAAAGGTCTAAGTATTGATTTTATATAAATGTTTGGTCAAGTTTAAAAACATAATCGAAGCTTAATATAAAGTTAGACTTTGAGTTTTTATAACATAAAGGAAATATAATTTCCTACCAAACTTTTCTTGTGGATGTTTGAATTCAAACCCCTAGGGTTTACTACTTAGGAACCCTATATTTCTTCATAAAACTTGCAACTAATCACCTTAAAGATAATCATTGGAAACATTAGTCCATGAAACATAATCACAACCATATACATTAAGGCTCATGTTTTTTAAATTGAATTGCCTTTAAATTTCAAGAGAGAATAACCCTTTCACATTCAATCCAAAACACAGATGTTTTAAAACATTAACAAGGGTCCCCTTTCAAAAAAATTAAGAAAATGAGGGTATTTTGGTCTCAAAAAATGGTGACCCATAGGGGGAACATAGCAATATGTTGTAACCCAGGGCTCTAGTTTAGATCTGTACATAAGTTTTTTTAATCCCATTTTGACATATACCATCTCCTAAATTGATTTTTGGTTTAAACAAGCCTCTTATGTGTAAAATTTGAACCTAGATATTAAAACAAAAACATGTAGTGTGTGCTTTGATTCTACTTACTATTTTTCATGAGACTTCAAAAAATAATGTCTATGTTCATATCTTTTTGGCCATTGTATTTAACTTTGAGCATATTTAAATATTTTCTTAGGAAAAATTACTCTTAATTTAGGGGGGGATTTGTCATTATTCTGCTACCAGCTAGGAATCTATTTCCTTGACATAAATACCTTTGGCTCCACTCATGACCTTGTTCCACTACTAGCCAGGCATCCATAGCCCTAGTGGAGATTTCTTGAATCACCTCTAACTTTTCATCTTTTGATTTAGCATTAAATCTTTCTTCTTATTTATTTTTTATTTTTAACAAAGGTTGGGAGACAAGATAGCTAGGTTTAAGGATTTATTCAAATTTCTTGGCCTTAAGATACTCTCCTTTAGTTTAAATGTTATTCTTAGACAAGGATGTGTTTTAAGTGTAAGCATGAATGTCAATTAATAAATTGAATTCATAGTATACACATATGATTCTTCTTAAAACCAATTTTTGATTCAGAATAAGGTTTGAATCTTTGTGGTACATTTGGCTCTTATACCTATCTATGCTAGTGCCCTTGGTTGCATCATGATGCTTTATCACCACTTGATGTTCACTTTTGTAAGATTCATACTCACACCTTTTGAGAAATTTTAAACAAAGATAATCTATGAGACTTTACTAAAACTAAGGAATACTACCAAGAATAAAATATGAAACAAAAATAAATAATCACAAGCAAACAAATATATATAGGCCTGGCAAGAAAAAAAACAAAGCAAGAAAAGAAACTAACTAGCCTACCTACTCTAACCTTAACAATCTTAAAGATTTATTCCATGAAGACCCCTAGTGGGGTAACAACGAAGTAATTCTTGAGGTATTTCCCATTGGTGGGTAAAGTAAAATATTCTCCTTGAATATCCTTTAACCTAAAAGTGTTGTTTCCTAAGATTTTTGCAAGTTCGTAAGGGCCAATCCACAAAGGGGTGAACTGGTCATGTTTTCCTTTAGGCTATGATGGCTTATCCTAGAGGAGGACTATAGCTCCCTAATCAAAAAAATTCACTTTGGACATTTTATCAAACCATATTTTCATGGTTGATTGGTACCTAATGATGTTTGTAAATGCCTTTTCCCTAGCATCTTCCACTTGCATGATATCCAATAGCCTAGAATTAGCAAGTTCCTGGCTATCTTCCATGTATTCTTGCATGAATATGAACATATGAAACTTCAAGGTGATGAGAAAGATAGGAGCTTGACCGTATAATTAAAAAAAATGGTGAAACTTTGAGGGCTTATTTGATCCTAATTTTGTCTACCCATAATGCAAACTTGAGGAGTTTATGCCATATTTTGGGTTTAACTTCAACAAATTTTTTGATGGATTTCATCAGGTTTTTGTTTATGGATTCAAAAACACCATTTCATTGAGGATATTGATTAGAGGAAAACTTGAGTCCAATGCCTTGGTCATAATCCCATTCTTTCATTTCAATGGATATAAAGGTAGATCCATTGTCACAAACTAAGGAAATCAGGATTCCAAATCTAGTGAAAGTATTTTCCTCTAAGAAATTAATCGCCTCTTATGTTCTGCATTACTTAGTGTCTATTGCCTAAGTCAACCTAGTGAAATAGTCCATAGTAGTTAGGACATATTTGTGACCTTCAGAAGAATTGTGATTGATAACTCTTATGAAGTCTAATCCCCATTATGTAAAAGGCTTGTCCACCATCACAAGTTGTTAAGGCATGGCTACTTTTTGCTCTTTTATGTTGAAGATCTAGCATGAATGACACTCCCTCACATGTTTATGTGCATCTTTGAAAATGGTGGGCCAATAATACCCATCCTTGAGAATCTTGTGGGATGTGGTTCTCCTTGAAGGATGTCCACTACCTAAATTTTTATGGAAATTAGACATGATTTGAGAGGCCTCTTATTTCAACACACATCTTAATTAGATCCCTTCAAAGTTTTTCCTATAAAGGACTCCATCTTTGATGAGGTAATAGGATGATTTGAGCCTTAAATCTGTCTTCTATTCTCTAGTGAGTCTTAGGGGACAACTGCCTCTAATAAGAAGATGCATTAAATAGTCATACCATTCATTGGGTTAGAAGTTCTGTTGATCCACTTACATGACATGGAGCTTGGGGTCAATATTGGCAATCATCTAAACTAATCCTTGACATTTCACTAATTTGAAAATTTCCATTTCTATATCATACTCTTTTAGGATTTCCATCCACTTGTCTCATCTTTCCCCAAGCTCATTCTAACTCAACATAAGCTTTGTGGTTGGGTCAATAAAATGGTAGCACCTTGTTTCTACAGAGGTAATATCTAAACTTTTTTACTACCTTTACCAAGGCATAGGCTTTCTTATCAATGATGGAATAGTTCACCTCTACATTTTTGAATTTGGTGCTCATGAAGGCTATAGGATGGTCATTTCCATCAACATTTTGAGTTAAGACAATAACCATGGTATGATCAAAAGTAAATAACTATAACAAAAAATATTTTAAAAAGTTAGGACTTATCAAGATTGGGGCTTGACTAATTGCTCTTTTAATGTCATCAAATGCTTTATTGGATTCCGCATTCTAAGAAATTTTAGTATCTTTCTTAATCATATCATTCAAAGGTTTTACAATCTTAGTAAAACTTGAAATAAACTTCCTCATGAAGTTAATCTTGCCAAATAATGAATTTAGTTCTTTTTGGTTGTTGGGCAACCCAATTTTAGAAATGGCCTCCACTCTATTAGGATCTATAGAGATCCCATATTTGGTAGTGACATGCCCCAATAATTTTCCTTTAGTGACATATAATATGTTTTTATTGGGGTTAAGAGATACACCATACTTCCTACATATATCAAATACTTGTCTCAAATGCATGAAATGTTCTCTATTCTTAGAGAATACTGTGAGATCATCCATATATATGATGATGTATTTTCCCACTAGACCTTGGAAATCATGGTCTATGGCCCTCTATAAAATTTCCCCTACATTAATTAATCTAAAAGGCATTCTCTTGTAATCATATGTTCCATATTTAGTAATAAAAGTTATTTTCATCCTGTCTTTTAGAGTAACAAGCACCTGATTATATCCAAAAAGGACATCATGGTAGATCCTAAAATAGCTTCGATAACTTGGTCTAGAGAAGGCAAGGGGTAATTGTCCTTTTTAGATGATCTATTTATATTTGTAAAATTTATGTATAATATTATTTCCCTATTCTTTTTTTGACTGGGACCAAGTTTACAACCCAAGTGAAATGCATAATAGGAAGCACAATCCTTGCATCTAGCAGTTTCTTGACCTCGTTAAAGATCATGTGTTCTAAAATAGGTTTAACTAGTATTTGCTTCTATCTAAAGGGTTTACAACCCTCCTTGAGAGGTATAGTATAAGTAATAACCCTTGGGTCAAATATTTTAAGGTAATCATAAGACCAAGAAATTACATCTTTGTATTTTGTAAGCATCTCTCTAGCTTTTCTACTTTCCATTTTAGTGCAATACTTCCCTATATTCACCATTTTGGGATGATCATGTGGGCCAAGGTTTATTGCATGATAGTATTTACCACTTACCTTGGTTGCTTCAAAAATATTGTCAAGATCAAACAACCTTTCTAATGAAATAATTCCTTTAGGTATCTTATTGTCACTTAGTTGGATGATTTAACCATTAAGTTCCTTCTCAAGAAAAGTTTCATCAACTTCATCAATAATGTGAGCTTCAAAGGCTCTATAATTAGTTAACAAATCCATAATTTATTGATCATCATTGAAAACTTAGAAATGATTTATGTTGTTAGGGACTAAGGGACATGGTACAAGCTTAATACTGAGGTTCTGAGAATCATGATTAGGCATGAGGTTAGCTACAGTAGAAGAAAGATCATCAGTAACCTTATTTTCTTCCTTGGGGACAAACAAGATATTGAAGGCATTGAAATATTCCACCAAGTCCTAAACTCTAAATTTATACCTCTTAAGGTAAGATAACTTACACTAGTACTTGTTCCTTTTTTAACTACAATTTTAGAATCTCCATAAACAAGGAGTTCCTTGACCTTGTGCTTGATGGAAAGTTATGATCTTAGGATGAGAGCCACATACTCAACCAAATTATTGGTTTAAGGTAATTGTAACCTATAAGATGCATGATATTATTTTTCTATAGGGCCTATCAATACAATACTAGCCCTTGATCCTTATTTACATTTGGCACCATTAACATATAAATTTGGTAGGCTAGGCATTGGAAGAGAGATCTTGGAACTAGGTTTCTTTGTATTTTCTAAAGTGAAAACTTCTAGATCATAATCTAGGAATTTTACCCTTTCATTGACAACATTGTATTCTATTATCATGTGTTTCATTCTAGGTTCCCTTTCTACTCTTATCTAATTTAACATACCTTTCCAAGGTAAACATAAATGTGAGCAATTAATATATATGTAACCATTTAAGGCATTAGTCCATTCTCTACTCAATATCAATCTATAATCATTAGGAATATCCACCACTTGTATGCTAATGAGTTTTTTAACCCTAGGTTCATTGGCTAGCTACATATGCAAATTTAATAGTTCCCTAATGACCCTGACTCTATATTTATCTAATTGAATAACCACCCTATTAGACTTGATTGGTGTTAACCCAAGTTGTTCACATATCCCAATAGGCATGATGTTGGTTGAGGATCTAGAATCTAAAAGACAATTATGGAGATTTTTTCCAAATATCCTAACTGTAAGCAAGAAGGGTGGAGACTCTACTTTAGTTAATTGCATAATTACATTAACACTATCACTTTTAGGGGTCTTCCCAAGTCTTTTGGATAATTATTCCAAGAGTAAATATCTTTGTTCTATAATTTGAGTCAACTTATGCAGAGTGATGTTGGCTTTAATCTTTTTCATATCCTCCATAATGTTGAAACTAGTCTTCTTTAAGGATTTTAAAATAGGTTTAAAATAACTACCCTTAGGTGGTTCAGGATCATTCCTTAATGTAGTGTCTAGAGGGGTCCCATAGTTGTTAAGAGGAGTAGAGGTAGTCAATGGATATTTTTGCTCCCTATTTCTTAGAGGATGTCTTCAAGAACTACTAGAATTCTTGAATCTCTTCAGGGATATTCTCAATCTCATTATCTTCTTGAAAAGGGAATTGAAAAGTTTATACCATGTGCACTTGGTCAAATTATTTAGATTTAGAAATACATGCAACAACATCTTTATTTGAAACCACTTTAAATGTGTCAAGTTCTTCTTGGAAATATTCAAAGGCTTTTCAAAATTTAATGTAGTCAATCTCACCATGCTTGAAGGTAGCATGCACCCTACAGTAATCTGGTAAGGCAATATCAATAAGATTTATGTCCATAGTCCTTTTGCTAGAAGAAGGCTCATTAGATTTATTATTATAGAAATTGTCATTCTAAAATCTATTTCTAGGAATGTTAAACTTTTGGAAAGTGAAGTTCCTTTCAGGGTGGTCATTAGCATTACCAACTTGATTTTATAATTTTAAAAAGTCTATGCTAAGCTTCTATACCATTTTTAATATAGATTCATTCTTATTCTTTAAAGCCTTATAATTTTGACCTTGGCTATTGTTAATGCTATTAACAAGCGCTAAAGCTTTTGGTCATTGATATGAGTTCCGTTGGTAGCTTGATGGCTCAAGAAACCTAGGTTCTTATTAGGGATAGCATGGTTGGTAGGTAATACATTCAAAATAGGGAACTAGTTTAATGCTAGAGTATTTTGGTTATTATTTGGGAAAAGGTTCAATGTAGGTATTTGAGGATTAACATTTGGGATAGTATAAGCCATCTATATTTGGGGCTAAATTTGGTCCTTAATAACCACTTCTTTAGAATAATCTTGAGCTAATGTGATGATAACTAGGATAGCTCTTTTAAGAAATATAAAAGTCATGGGGTCAACAACATCTTTATAAACCTTTGGAGCTAAAGCTTCATTAGGTTTATATGGATCCATGGTCTAACTAAACATATTTTGGAACCTAGAATTAAAGGACCTAATAGGTTCACTTGTATCTCTCTTAATAGTTGTTAATTAATGATAGATAATTTAGGGGCTTATGATATTTCCAAATTGATCAATAAAGATAGTGTCAAAGTTATTCCATGAGATAATACAATTGTCAGGAAAATTAAGGAACCATTCATATGCATCATCTTTGAATGTAAATGGAAATAACCTATATGCTACATCTTCATGAATAACATTTAACAATCTTAATGTAGTTTTGAAATATTTAACATGTTCCTCCATAGTTGCAATACCAGTTGGACTAAATATTGGCAAATAATTTTCAAGATTATGTGGTAAGTCATGAACCACACCTGGTATATTGATGGGGGAACTTATAAGCCACACCATATTTAGATGAATATCAAACACAAGAATCCCTTACAAGGGTGAATATGGTAGAGACTTAGAATTCTTATGCCTTCCTTTGTCTTTCCTAGTTCTTCTATGGATTTCTAGCTTGAGAAAGGGTTTTCTAGTCTCTGAATTTGATCTAGTCCTCATCCTTCACAATTCTAGCTTCAGGATTAAGGATCCTATTTGAAATATGATGAGTAAATTTAAATCCTCATAGATAATCAATAATCAACTTGTATAATAAGCTTATTTTTCAAGGATCTACTCATAAGAGGACAAAGGACATCAATATTTGATTAAACAAGCTCAAAGATATGCTGAATTATGTAAATATGACCAATATTTTCAACTTATGACTCAAATAAATTTCTTATTGATAAAGAATTTTCAATTTTAACTAGAATAATCCATTCTGATTTCAAATACCAATGAATTCTTAGCACTAGAATCTATATTTACTAGAATTAAGCATATGTATTCAAAGAATATCAATCTTTGCCTGAGTAAACCCAAGGACTAAAATAAAACCATGAAGGTCACCAATCTTTACACAATTTATGATAAAATAAACACAAAAATGTAAAATATCAAAAGATCTTTGACCAAATACACCAAAACTAGCAAAGATATTTAAATATCAAAGATCGATATAAAACCATGAAGGTCACCAATATTTACACAATTTATGCTAAAAGAAACACAAACTTGTAAAATATAGAGTGATCTTTGACCAAATATACCAAAACTAGAAAAAATATTTAAAGATTTATGGCCCTCCTTCTATCACCAATAGAGCTTCCTCCTATTGATGCTTTTAAGTGTACCAAAAGTTCTCTTCAGTGTTGATGAACACTTCTCATTTTAGGATTTGAAATTCCAAGGCATGAATTATAGTTTGTGATAATTTAGTGATGTCTATGGTGGAATAGAATTAGAGTTTGGGAACTATCCATATATTTGTTTAGTTTAGTGGTTGGGAGCTACCAGGGTATGAATCATTGGATCTTTGTGAACTTGATGATTTATAGACTAATCTAAATGAATATTAACAATGATCTTTAAACTAAAGTGAGTCTTGATAAAAAAAAATAAGAAAAGGGAAGGGTAAGGTAGAAAGGAAATGTGATTGTAAATTCTCATCTCAAATATTATGACAAAATTCTAATTACTTTGAGCACACATGGACCAATTTATGTTATAAAATAATATGAACTTAGATTATAAAATGAGGTAACATTCAAAGGAAATATAAAAATTATAAGAACTAAATTTACTTTAATTGTTTGCTACTATGTTTTGAATAGCCTAAGCACATCCAAATGTAGAGAAAAATAAAATGAAGTATACTTGAGATATTTATAGTTAATCTATCATTAACACAAATCAATATCCCTATGACATAGAATGTGACTTAATGTATGAAGAATCCTTCAAACTTAAGATGACAACATGTAATTAAGAGACAACATTAACATTTAACAAACTATAAAGATAATATTTTTAGAATTCCTTAGTTATCTTAAATGCTTCTGGTATAAAATTTATCAAATTCTCTCTCCTTACAAGATGGTAATCCTTACCTATTTATAAGAAACATAGGTGGTTCATCAGTTAACTTTCTCAAAATATCTACATGCAGGATAAGGACAGTTATCATTAATACAAAGATTACAATGTATATGACTTACTATGTTAAAATTGATAATAAGAAACCCTATATGCTAACATTCTATCATATATTAGATACAAAGGGATATTATTTTAAAAATTACATTGGTAATGGGCTCCTTGATTAGCCCTATCTGAGGAAGTCCTTCACCTTGGTGTATTATTCTTTGATTAACTCAAAATCCACTACAGGATTCATTAGATAATCCTCCTCTTGATTTTCCAATGTGTCAAATTCCTTATCAACCTTAGTGATGAGTTTTTTAATACATTGTGATTCCATGATCTACTTCCCTAAAGTAAGGATGGTGTCAGGGATCTTTAGATTTTCCTTGGTAGAATGGCCTTAGTTGTTCTTAATGCCTTAGATGTGGATGTCAACTCTCTATTTCAATTCTCCATCATTGATCAGGTCCATAGTAGTGGTTTGAGAAGGGTTGTCTAATAGACTCTACAATTTTTTCTCCATTTTAGTTACTAGGCCCTTGTCTTCCTTGATGAAGTTGTTGTATTTACTGCACTAGGTGATTAAATATTCTTGATTATCCATCAAAACTACCATGAGGATATCTAAATGTCTAAGCTTGATGATCTTGAAGTCCAAGGCCTTCTTTGTCTTATACACCTTTATGAGTTTTATCATTTGATCTTTAGAATCCTACCATTGGGTGATTAAGGCTTATGCCATCTCAGTTTGATGGTTTAGAGAACTTAATCTAAGCTTGATGTTATTTAAATTCTCAATTGTATCTAGAAAATATCTATTTAGCATTTGTAATATGTTCTCAAGAATTGAGAGTAGGACTTGAGCCTCCAAATATTGCTTCTCTTTCTCCAAGTTGAGGATCCTCTGATTCATTCCTTAGATTTTAACCACAATCATTATTGATTGTGCTAACACCAAACTAGCTACATCCTCTTAATGGATGGGATGTTCTCCTATTGCCTGCCCTTGAATAAGATTTAATCCCATAAAAGGTTCCACCTTTTGAAAAGTGAACTCCTCAGTGCCAATGGTGGCATTCCTTGTTACTACTATCTCAAACCCTAATTTGTTTAAATTGAATTAGACCTTTGTGTCAAAGTCCTTAAATTATGGTTACTTAGGAACTTCTACATTTAAACTCCCAGAGGCCCCTAGGGTGTCAGTCCTCTAGCTTTCTTTGTCATGAAGGATTTAAACCCTTCTCTCTACTTGTTTATTTACAATTTCTTAGATCCATGGCTTGACATTATCCTACACATCGATGCCAACTCGGGTTAAGTTCCATGATGGAGAGAGAGAGGATTTTTTTTAATTTACCATAAACAAACAAGTCAAGGATGGTTGGTTCATAAATAGGTTTCTCATCACTTAAGAGGTTAACTTCACTGGTAAGGTGAGTGAAGGTTAACCTAGGTTTTTTTTAGGTGTTAGGGGCAACAAGGCCAATTTTTATTGTCTCTTTCCTCCATCTAGTGGGATTAAATCCTTTCTTTATACATTAGAGGGATCCTCCTCCCTATCAAAGCCATAAGTAGCTATAATGTTAACAAGGGCACTCTCCACTATTTCTCCTACTTTCATGGAAATCATGCTAACGATTTTCACTAGGGAAGGAACCATTTATGGGAATGCTTTGGGTTGAGGCCCTTTACCAAGTCTATGTTCTATCTTTAACTCCTTAGTCACAACTTTACCCTTTCCTTTTATATCCTTAGGTTGCCCAACCTAGGGTGGCTTTGTCAATTCTACTCGTTGAAGCTCAAAAGATTGTCCTCCAATAAGTGTCTCTTGATGAGCAATCCCAGATGGTTTTGGAAACAAGTGATAATTCAAGGTATGTAGTTTCCATCTCTCTCCTAAGGGATTATTATCTCTGACCAACCTATGCTCCAACTAGATATTATAGTCTTTGATCTTAGATATGACCTCTTCAAAGTTATTTGCATTTGTATAGATACCATATCTCACACCTCATTGATGTTTATATTCAATATTTGGGAAATTTTTATCTTATATGTGGTTGGTCACTCTATTATTGGGGTCCCACATCTTAAAGTCATCTATCTAGAAACCAAAATAATTTTTGTGGATCACCATAATTTCTACTTGTTTCCAATCCTTGATCACAATCTTGCCAATGTCTAGTGGAAATGGGTAGAATTGAGACTTCTTATTTTTATTGCATATCCCATCCACACATTGGATGATTTGAAAGGCTATCTCTTTCTCTACAATATTACTAGGGACATGAATGGGCAATCAGTAGGGCTGAGTCATGATTACTTCTATTCTTATCACAATGCAATCTAAATAGAACCATACATCCCCCATGGCTTCTACTTACCTTTTGATTAGAGGGTGAATTCTTGACATAGGGACACTGGTGATTGCTTCATGGATAGTTTGGAAATCACCATCACAAATAAATTACAGTAGTTCTTATATTTGAATATATGCAATTTAGAGTAGTGATGAGAAATAGTGGTTCTACCATCAGGGGACCAATATTGGATGCCAAGATAATTTGTAGAGGCCAAAAGTGAATCCAAGAGATAGGACATCATATGAAATTTATTGGAGGTCCTTCTCTTAATGGATATGAATTTCTTATCTAGGAAAAAGCTTATTAGGTCTCTAATGGTAGGGGTTAAGTTTAGTTCCAACATGCAGTGAACATAAGATACTAGACCTTGCTTACATAACTAGTGGAAGGGGCACCAAAAGATCTATTTAATAAGGTCATAACTATCCTAACACCCTTCCTAAATTGGAAAATAGGATTCCCACCATCAGGGGACCTAAAAACATGGGAGCCTTGGATTAACCAAGTTGTGAGGATTGAATCTAGGTATTGGGTGTTTGTCCACTCTCTCAAGGATGGGAGATCAATATGAGACAAGGGTAGCTTATAATAAGTTTCAAAGGCCATGGGGGTAATGCATTAAACATTATTAGTTCTTCCCTCTTAAATGATACATTAGTTATCTATTTTATAATAAAAAAAATGGGATCAAGGAGGTTGATATAATGCATTACCTCTGGTTTGGCTACATCATGGTAGAGGCTTGCCATCTGAATTAAGACTGGGTCATTATATATTTGATGAACAAAGGCATTCCTCTTATCCTCCTTGGAAATTAGTTTCAGTTCTTCCACAAGGAAGAATAACTCAAACTAATTCTTGATTCCATGCATGTTTAGGGTTGCCAAGTCTAGCTCTATGTCTTTGAAGATCTTCGACTATCTGAAGTTAGATAAAGTTTTGCTTCCATATTCATATGTTGCCTACCTACCACCATTGATGATACTAAATTATATTTTCAAGGTTTTCCAAAGGTTTTATAGGGTATTTTATTCTTGGTTCAGTTGTGCTATTCTAATTTCTTTGTGACCAATTGAGCCAACTCAGGTCTTCTTTATAGAGGGCTTAGGGTTTTAGAGCTTTAATGGTGGAAATATCTAGTTTCTTAATCTTATACATGATTTAAATTTTATGGGACCTTATTCAAATGTCCTATATGATTTCAATCTTAGGATATCTTTGATTTTTATTCTCCATGCTTATGTGAAGCCTATGTGGCATGGTTTTGTGCCTTTCATGGCAATTTTCATAAATGCTAGTTGGAGACTAGACATTGAATTTCAAAATCTTTCTTTATTTTTCTTTGATAATCTAAATCCAAGTTCTTATGTTCTTATTTATCCCTTTATCTTTAAGTTCATGGTTATGCCACTTAGCACCCTGGAAAATCTTCCCCATACTTCTTACTCTTTCCAGTCGCTATTCTGACCATGTGTTAGCCACATGTCAAGCTCATGAGGATTTTGAAAAGTATTCAATATTGATACACTATTAGATCAAATCCAGTGAGTGAGTGATCACCATTTATTTTTACAAGGTCCAAGTCATTTAATTTATTTCCTTTATCAAATGGGTCCCATCATATTTTCATCCTTCTAATGGCAAGCTACCATGTGTCCTCCTCATGGGGCTATATATTCCTTTTTTGGTTACATTGGCCATGGGTAGGCCACATGTTGATCTCTTAATTCCTTTGAAAAGTCTTTGAGTTTGATGCACTATTGGATCAAATCTAGTAGGCAAGAAATCACCATTGGATCCTATAAGATGCACACCTTTTAATTAGTTCCATGACTATATAAATTTAGACTTAAAATAATTTTCTTAAGGTCCTTTTATGTTAATAAATAAAAATTAACCTAGGTTAAATCCTTTTATGTTAATTATTTCTACATAAAATTGCTAGGAATTCCTTTGAAAGGGGCTTTAGAAATTTCCCATTTGGTTAGGATTTGAACATCTATCTAGGTTAAATTTGGCGGGTTTGATAATGTCAGCTACATCTTCGTGAATGTAAAATGATGGGAGAAATCTTGTTAAATTTAAGACAATGGAATTTTTTTGGTCTAATGATTGAGTGCCACACATTGGGCTCTTGAGAATTCCTAGGGCTTTGGGGTTGATGCACACCATTAGATTAAGGCCCTTGAGGTAGTGAGGACCATTGGATCATAATATGAGTGCTTGATAATGATTGGTCTACCTTTTGGTGTCAACTTTGGTTCACACCATTGGATCAAAATCTTTGATTAAATGTGAGGCATTGGATCTGCAAAAGTGAGTGAGCTTTAAGTTAAGGCTCAATATGTATAAAGGTTTAGACTAAGGTTTCAACCTTTAAAATTTTCTTCATACTTGAAAAAACCAAGATATTTAAACCTTAATAAAAACTTAGTTAATCCAAAAGGGCTCTCAAGTTTTAAAAGGGAAAATAAAATGTCTAAGTATTGATTTTATATTAATGTTTGGTCATGTTTAAAAACATAATCAAAGCTTAATATAAAGTTAGACTCAGCGTTCTATAACCAAAATGAAATATAATTTCTCACCAAACATTTCCCATGGATGTTTGAATTTAAACCCCTATGGTTTATTACTTAGGAACCCTAGCTTTCTTCATAGAATTTATAACTAATCACCTCAAAAATAATCATTGGCAACATTAGACCATGAAACATAATCACAACTTGAGACACTAAGGCTCACATATTTTAATTGAATTACCTTTAAATTTAAAGAGATAATTACCCTTTCACATTCAATCCAAAACATAGATGTTTTGAAACATTCACAAGGGTCCCCTTTCAATAAAAACAAAAAAATGGGGGTATGTTGGTCTCAATAATTCCCTAATGGAGAACTACATTTGATCTGAGACCCTAGCTTGAGGGTTAATGTAGGTAGTGATTAGGGGAATAGGGTTTCTATATCATGTGCTCATTCTTCCCCTAACCCAAATTTTCCCTCTTTTTATTTTGATGCATTTGTTGTTTGCATGTGTGTAGATAGATACAGGGTTTGGAGATTGAAATAGATCTATAGTGAGCTCTATTTACTTTCAACCTCTAAAACTTCATAGGTAGGGTCACATAGAAACCACAAACAAAACCCAAAAATCTCAATTTTTTTGGATAATATTCATGTGGGTGGACTACAGTGTTGTTTCCACTAGTGTCCTATTTCAATGCTCCTATCTAATAAAAAATTAAGACTAGATATTGATTTGTGACAATGTCCTAGTCTTGTACCATAATTTCTAGCTCCTAAATTTTTTGTTTTAGATAAGTTTATCTCTCTCCTTATGCAATTAATTTGATTAAATTATCTAAAACTTGTATTTTAATATATTTAACTAGATTTTCCCTTTTAATCTAGACCTTTTATTGTTTAGAAACTAAATACAATTTTCCTAAAAATAATAAAACACATAGTAGTATTAATATTGATTGTATCATCTCAAATAAAGTAGAACAATCGAGTGAAACTGAAGTAAAATCATCTCTTGATGGTATTATTTATTTATTTATTGATGAATGGGATACTAATATTCATGATCATGACCTCTACAAGATGATAGAGGAATAAGGACTTGGAGTTTATTGTTTACATGAGAATGGTGAATAAATTCTAGCTCTATACAAAGAAGGTGAACTAAATGATGGTTTATGGCAACTCTTTTTTGATGTACCATGAAATAAACATGGTATAGGGTCTAGTATGATGATCATTTCACCCTATAAACAAAGGTATTATGCTCATATAAAATTTTTGTTTGGATGCTCTCACAATGTGGTAAAATATGAGGCCTTAGTTCATGGAGCTAACCTATTATAGGCATTGGGAGATAGTGAGCTTTTGGTACATAAAATAATAGGGCTGAATGTGTGTAAAAATATATTTATAAAATCATACAATCACACGGTATGAGATCTTCTAGAGGACTTTGATGTATTTGACATACAAGCAATTCCTAGAGAGAGAAACAAACATGTAGATAGGTTCATTGCAATAAGATCCTAATTTGATATTCTATCTAACATAAAGAATGATAAAAACTAGTCATACATCAAGATTATGGTATGACCCTCTATTATTATTAATAATGTGAATAAAAAATTATTTAAGGATGATGATCAAGTTATTTTTTTCCTACAAGAAGAGGTTATATTCTCTTCTATAAATTATTCAAAACTTTTGTAGCAATATAGTGATCAAAAAGTTCAACTCAAGTAGAAAAAGTTATCCAAGGGTATTATCACACTTGACAATATTTTTATTATGGATGATGAGGTAATAATGGATAAAACTTCTTTGTCTAAAAAATAATAATGTTATGCAAGCATTGGCATAATTAATGGGAAAACTCTCACGATTGGTAAAGTATACTCTCAAGCTTAAAAAGATTCTTTTGTTACTTTATGTAGAGAGTTTATTTATGTGTTTACATGGGAGTATAGTGATTTAAAATATTTTTATCCTTGATTGGATTAACACACCATTGAACTAGAATAAGATACAAAACTAATGAGGCAAAGACAAAAACAAATCCGTGTAAAATTGGAACCTTTTATGAGAACAAAGATTCACAAATTGATTGAATCAGCTATCATATTTCCCATCAAGAATTACAATTGGGTGGCTAACCTTGTTATATGAGGAAGAATAACAAAGAAATTAGATTGTGTGTGGACATTCATGACTTAAACAAGGCCTCACTAAAGGATCATTATCCTTTTCCATAAATGAAATAAATATTACAGTTAGTGGTTGGTTCGAAAAGGTTTTCATTGCTAGATGGTTATAACGGGTATAACCAAATACTTGTGAAGGAAGATGATCAATTTAAAACAACATTCACCACAAAATGGGTCATCTTTGCATACCAAAAATTACCATTTGATTTGTCTAATGTAGGAGTAACATTTCAAATAGCCTTGGATACAGACTCTCAAGGTTTGATTAATAGGTATATTCTTGTGTATTTGGATGATGTTATAGTTTTTTCAAAGAGGAGAAGTGATCACATCATTAATATTTGAGAGGTATTTGAGATATTTAATAAATATGGTGTGTCACTTAACCCAAATAAGTGTGTGTTTTTAGTGCATAAAGGTAAAATCCTTGGTCATGTTATTTCCAAGAATGGTTTGAGTATTGATCTAGAATGAATAGAATCTATTATTTCATTGTCCTTGCCTAAGCATTAGAAATCATTGAGAATATTTCTTGGAAAGATTAACTTTATATTAAGGTATATATTTTATTTTCAAAAAATTTAATGCCTCTTATAACTATGTTCAAGAAAAATTAGAATTTTATTTAGACCAAGCAAGGTATGAATTTTTTTGAAGAAATAAAGCAAGTCATTGCTAGTGCTCCCATTCTCATAATTCCTAATTTTTTTGTGTATTTTGTGTTGTATGAATATGCTAATGTTTATATAATTTCAATAATATTGACACAAAAAATCAACAAAGTTTGGAGCATCTAATAGTCTTTTTATCCAAGGAATGTAAGAGTATGAAACAAGGTACACATTTGTTGAAAAATATGTTCTTTTCATAATCATATGTCTCAAAAATTGATAAAAAGGGTCATGGAATATGATGTGTAAATAAAGGCAACCAAGTTGATTAGAGGTAAGGGGTTGTGTGAGAACTTGGATCAAGATTTGTGGGAAATTAAAGAGGCAATTTTGGTCTTGAATGATGAATATATTATAGTTAATCATACACCTTAAAAAATCTAGTTTCAAGATATGATGAGGTACCTTTAATGTGGAATGTATCCTTAAAATTTAAGTGATTAAAAGATAAGGTAATTTAGCTTTAAATCTATCTATTTTTTGTTTATCGATGGTGTGTTATTCAAAAAGGATGTTAATTGCATGTTGTTGAGATGCATAGATCCAAGTTAAGTTGAAATATTTCTTGAATGATTTCATGATGGATAAGGTGGAGGAAATTTTTAATCAAGGAAAATAGCCCTAAAAATCATGAGGAGTGGATATTATTGGCCAAACATTTTTAGAGATTGTCATGCTTGGGTAAGGAAGTGCAACAAGTGTGCATTGTTTGTAGGGAAGGAAAAGATTGTTCCCTTACCTCTTCAACATATTTATGTAGATTAACCCTTTGTCCAATGGGGTTTATAATTCATTGGTCTCATAAATATATCTTATATATTAGGAAACAAGTTTAGTTTTACAACTATAGATTAATTTACTTGATGGACAGAAGCAATGGCTTTAAAGGAAGCAAATGAATTTAGTATAAGGTTTTTTCACGAGGTTTTGTGTTCCTTCTACTATAATTTTAGACAATTACATGGAATTTTTATTAGATAAAATAAATAAATGGGATGTCAAAAATGGTGTGTATCTCAATAATTCTTCCAATTATTATCCACAAGGCAATGGCCTTGCTGAGTCTACTAATAAAAAATTGTTCAAGATAATTAGGAGAACCATTGAAGACAATCAAAGGACATGGAATTTTAAATTAAAGCTATTTTTATGTGATGATAGGATCACCTCTAATAGGTAAATTTCTAATTCACCCTAAAATATAGTGTATGGGAGAGAAGATAGATTGCCAATCTCACTTGAGCTCCCTACTTTGGATATTATGCATTATGTAGAATTGTTAGAGAGTGAGCATATGGAAGTGAGATATGATGGACTTATGGAGTTAGAGGAAATAAGAAATAAGTTCATGTTAGTTATGGATATGTATCAATAAAAAATAAATAAAACATTTGATATAAGATCATATTAAATGAGCTTCAAGTAAGGTGACTTGGTTCTCAAATGGGATGAGGATAGGGCCAAACTAGGAAGCCACACAAAGTTTGACTCACTTTGGAGTGGTCCTTACATGATCTAAAGTTGAAAGCCTCATAATGCCTTGAAAATATAAAATATAATTGGTGAAGAGATCCCAATATTATTTAATTTATTCATATCAATCATTTTTTAAAGATATGTTTTTCTTTATAAATAGTAGTTTTAGTTTTATCTTTCCTCTAAGTGTTATCTCGCACATTTTTCAATTGGTAGTTGTATTAGTTTTAAACCCCCTAAGTGATTATGCACATGTGTTGTAATTTATTGATAAGGAATTTTAAGTTTCATATTTGGTATTATTTTTCCTATATCCCAATGGATAAGTCTACTAGTCTTGAATGTTTAGTAGGCAAACATCCCATCAGGGTCGCCAAGAATCTTGACAAATTTTGTCACCATTGGTCACAACTACTTATAGATAGGTCTTAAGAAAGAATACATTCATGTAACTAAGATTAAAAAATATCTTAAAACATAATAAAACCTTAATCAATCCAAAATAATTCTAAATAACAACTCATAGGTCTAAATTTTGATAGAAGTTTCTTCTATTCCTCTAACAAGCAAGTTATAAGCTAGTAAGGGTAATTTTTAAATGTTTAGTTCTTGAAGGAGAAAAAGAGTTGTTTATAATGATATTAAGGGAAGATAGTGGAACCTATTACATAAATATTACATGAATTTTTTTAAGGTTACATGGGATTTACTTTATGAACAATTTTTAAGAAGGAAGGGTGCTCTAAAACCCTTCTAAAACCCCAATAGTTTAGTTTTAGGCAATATGTTTGCATTTTTGAGTTCTTTGTTGAAAATTAAATGTTTTTTTTAATATTATGTGTAATTAATAAATTTATTACACATTATTTAATAATTTTTTTATTTAAAATAATGGATAAAGGTAAAGTATAGGTTGTAGGGTTTCAAGCATGTAAGTGAAATAGTGAGAAAAGACATTTTTTGAGAGGCTTAAGAGATTGGTTAAATATATAAAATGGTTATAATGATTATATAAGTTATTAAAATTTATAATTAAAAAATAATGAGTTATTTATGACTTATAAAAATCAATAAAATACCAAAACTCAGACCTACATGCATTCATAAATGAGATTATGCAAGCTAAAAAACACTAAAAAGTGCATATTTTGAGTTTTACTAAGTTAAATGGCTTGAAATTTTACATGGAGATATTTTTAATGTATTTTATTTTTTTAAATTGGTTTCATATCCTTAATTTATTATATCAGAGATAAAATGGTAAAACATAGGTCTACATCATGAAGGAAATTAGGGTTTTTGACTAATTTGCTCATAAATGGAGTTAGAAATAAGTGTTTCAGATATTTTCAAGGGAATTAAATGATTTTATATGGTTTATAATTAATTTTAATGTATAAATACATTCTTATACAATTAAAACCAATGTAAAATAGGCTCAAAACATTGAAACAAATCTTCAAGTGACCATACGGGCAACAAGAAAGCACCTTTTTATGATTTTTTTGAGAGTTTGGTGAAGAGTTTTAAATATTTTAAAATTTTAATAGGTTTTAAAAATTTATAAGTATAAAATGAGAACATTATTAATTTTTAGTGATGTATATAACTCATTTTAGACCCCCAAATCTAAATTAGGGGTTTTTTTATGTTTAGAGAGCACAAAAGAGCATTTTTGGAAGTTATATATGGAGTTTGGAGATAGAAAGTTATTTTAATGTTTGTTACACCATGGTTATGATTTTAAAATCATATTTATATTTATTATCTATTAAAATAATTAAAATTCATCAAGTTCTAGGTTATAATTATGCATTTAACTATCTTGCCAAAATGGAGAAGATGAACATATCCAAGAAGGACCATTATGGAGAGTTGAAATTGTTCATCATCAAATACAATTTAAGAAATGATATTTAATGTATACCAAGAAAATTTAAACATTAAATATCTCTCACATCTACCCATATTGGAGGAGGAAGACAATCCACAAACTCAATTAATGTAATAAAAATTTCAACAACCATGCCAAGTCAAACACATGTGCTCTTTGCCATTTAGAGATAAAGAAGAAGTTAAGTGTTTGTTTTAAAAGAAAATGAATTGAGTTTAGGAGTATCTAATAATAATGAAATAATACCTTTTATCTCTCCTTATATTCCACCTTTCAACTAATTATGGAAAGAGTCAAAGTAAACAAGAAGAAGCCTAAAATCATCCCTAGAAATGTGGAGAAATAACATGCAAGAATGGAGTGTAGATTAAAAACTTGATCAAATAAAATGGAAATTTTTGATGGAGGATAATACTTCACCAATAAAAATTAAAACATGTCCCTTATACACCACCTTAGATAAATTCGATGAGGTTGAGAGAGAGAAACATGCATGTAAGATACAAAGAAGATAGTTGAAGTCAAACTGCAAGATACAAGGAAGATAGCTAAAGTCAAACTTGAAAATACAATGAAGATAAATAAATTAACTCATTATATATATGGATATTATCAATTATATTAAATTATCTATTCAAAATGAGTTAAGCGAAGATGATCAAGACCTCTTCATGCATTAAAGACCATCAAAACATGCAAGGAGACCAAATCGCTTAAAAATAAGTCATGATTGAGGATCTATGACTTATTAAAAAAAATTAAAACAAGATTATATCTCTCTTATATACCATATTCCAATAATATAAGGTTAAAATCTATATTTACTATGTAGGAGTTTGAAGTTTAGTGGGTTGAGCTAAAGTAGGAGTGAAGGAAGACTAGACATGGTGACTTATCCCTAGTTTGAGGTTGTTTTGTATCCTCTCTCCTTCCTTCATTTTTATATATGTTAATTTTTTAGAGAATATTATTATATTATGATTTTTTTATATAAAAACTCTACAAAAATTTTGTATTGCATCACTTTTGAAGCAATAAGAAGCTAATTTTTCCTCTATTTTTAGGTTGTTCATGAAGTGTGTGCCTAATACTCATTGATGTAACTTAGTAGATTAATTATTTTTATATGTATATGTCTGAAATTATAACCTTTATTCAGAATATTAGAATTATTTTAGGTCATATCAAGTGACTAAGTTTGATTTATACTTAATTTGGAAGTGAATTCAACTTATGTTCATTCCTTCCATGCTACTATGAATGTTTTGTAAAACTTCTAAATGAATTACTGAGGTAAGAGTCATTGTGTGAAGATGAAGTGAATGTATTTAAATTAATTATATTCCTAGGTATGTCAAGTATAGGCATAATTGGTTTTAACATTGGTACATCATCCCAATTTTTTAGTTTTCATGTTCAATTTCAGCTTGAGTATTGCTTCTTTTACCCTTTTCTTAGTCCAAAAATTACTAAATTAGAGAATTTAGAGAGAAATAGGTGAGTGTACAAAATGGAACCAACCATTAATCTACATATTATCTCCAATATAATTCCACCCACACCTTGGATAGTTTCCATTGTGTCAACAAAAGTGAGAACAAGCACACATAATTACAAGGGTACACTTTTGAGTGATAATAGGTTATCCACTAGTGTGGCCTTTTTCCTATAAATAATCACATCAAGATCATTAAATACACATATATTAGTCACTTGGAAATTATAATAAACATTGAGAAAAAAGGTACTAATCTTTTCAATTTTAATTCTAAATTATTCTAATAGTCATAGGCCAAGTTTGAATTCATTTTACTATAGGTCAAGGCAATTCATTATCAAGCATTCAAGTCAATTTTCTAGTTGCATCCATATATAAAATATCAAGATTCATTCACTCATGCTAGGATGATAACTTCATAAAATTGAGTCTCTTTTTAGATATGTAAGCATCACTCATATTAAGCAAGGTTTTTTAGCATAGCTCAACCATTCTCATTACTCGATTCACCCTTTTATATTTGATCTTGTATTTGGTTTATGTGAAAAAAAAGGGGTTTTCCATTACAAGTATTTCAAGATTTAAATCAACTCTTCTAGGTTATTAATAGACCCTCTCAAATAGATGTAGGCACTCAAAAATAAAAATCAATTGCACATTCAACAAGAATGTAGCCAAATTTAACAAACAATGCCACAATGTACCCTAATCCACCCTAGTGTGGCCCTATCCTAATACATCATAGAATATTGTTTTTTGTTGTGACATAGTTAAAATATATTTATATATAATTTTACATCATAAATACCTACATAGTTATCATAAATCAAATCCAAGATATGTTTATGTATTTAATTATTTATTACTATTTAAATCTCATTTCAAATTTTACATTTTACTATATTTTAGATTTAGGTTATGTATATTTTATAATCTAAATCAATATTTCAATCATTTAATGTTTACTAAATTTCATTTTTAAATCAAAATAAACATATTAAATACAACAGAATAGTCTTAGAAAGATATGATCTATAAATTGTACCAAGATGTTCCTAGTGAAGGCATACCCCCAATGTAGAAAGTTATCCCTTAGTTAAGGAATGTCCTACATCTAAATGTCCATGTATCAAATTTAACCTATAATTCCTGAATTCCACTCATTTATACTTTTAAAATCATGTGTTTAGATAATAAATATGTAATTTATCATGTAACTAGCAAATCATGTCATGCATCTTGATTTTTTAATTCAATTTTTTGAATTTTTTAACGTATTTTCTCTTATTTTAAATATAATCATACTAACCAATGAAACCAAAATGGGGATATGTTGAGGTCAACATACCCCCATTTTTAAAAATTGAGACCCTTGAGATACTTTGAACTTTAACACTAAAAACTTGTTATGATTGGATCATTATCAGAATTTGAAGATCATCCACCTTAATAAGAATGGTCTATTTACTTATAAGTCTACTTTTAGCTTGCCTAATGTTGCTAATAATTAGTCCTCATGTCTTAAAGTTGTAGGTTTCATGGACCTCTTGGTTATGGATCATGCTTAGAGTTTACAGATTGACTCTATTTAGGCTTTCACTAGCCTTTGGTTTATGAAAACTTGAACCTGGACTCATATTCTAAAAACTCTCCTTCAATAAACCCTAACATAAACCCTAGGTTAAAATTTACATTTAGTGAGAATGCCTTTGGAGCCAATACTTCAAATTTTGACGTAAGCCTAATTTTATGATAAGGCTTAGGCATGTTTCATAACATGACCAAAACTTAGCCTAAAATCATGCTTGGTCCCTTTTCATTATTTCCCCTTTTTATTTCCTTTATTTTTAACCAACTCTAAATTTCATAATTGTAGGATCCTTTTAATTTTGTTAGCATGGTCCCCTTTATTACCTATTTAGCCTAAAGTCTTAATTTTGAGGCCTCATTCATGTTTATCAACATGAATGAGACATTAGTCTTAACACTTTATACTAATTTCTTATTTCATCTTGAGTCCTAACTTAGATGATTTTGGATTTTGCAGATCCCATGGTTCTCACTTCATCACCCCCTTGATCAAATGGAGTGAAGGAATCCCAAAGATCTTAAAGCCTTCACCTTTCAGACAAATCTTGCATCATCATAAGGATCATTATCAATGGCATGTACTTAAGTAAAACCAAATATATAATGGTATGAGATTGCATGAGGTTAAGTAGGTCCCTTTCATTAAATATAAGTTTAAGCCTTAGTTTTAACCTAAGGCCCCTTTTTATTTTTCAATACAATTAGACCTTATGCTAAAACTGAGGTCGTGGTTTTAATTATTTGAGGGATTTAATCCTATGCAAGCATCTTGGATCATGATCAATGGTTTTTAGGTGATCATACAGATGATGATCAAAATAAGTGAAGATGTTGTTGAAATTTCAAAGGCCAATGGAATCTCAAGAGGATGACAAGTGTCATCATCTCAGGAACTCTAACAAAGATTAATGACCCATGGGTCCTCCCCAAGGTCAATAAGGTCAAAGCTTAGGAGTATTTCAAAGCCACTATGTGGAACTCCCATATTTGAAGCTTAATATTAATAAAACCCCAAACTAATGATGTGCACTCACTTAGATCTTGATCATATGACTCTCACCTCATTATGGCTCTTGATCAAACAAAACAAATTAATCTAAGATCTTTGGAATACACAAAATTTATGAGCTTAAAATTGACATTCTCATTACCATCATTTGATGCCTACAAGGCCATCATTGATGTTCATAAGACTATCAAATTTAATCCTACTAAACCTAAAGAACTACACAATCTTAAATTTGATATTCTTGCAAACATCATTTGACACCTATGAGGCCATCATTAACATCTATAAGGCCATCAAATTCAAGATCTTTGAATATTTTACTTAGATAAAGGGGCATGTTTTATATCATTCAATGGGTCATTTGAATCATGATTTAAACAATAACATAAAATATTTTAGCCTAAGTCTATGGCATGTTTATTGAAATGAAATAAACTTGGCCTAAAATAGTTTATCCTAAGTTCCTTTTTATGACCATGCAATAATTAAAGTTTGTGCATCTCGTAGGATCAATGGATCATGCTTTTTCAGGACTAGATGATCCATTGGCATAAAATCACTGAAGACTATTCAATATATCTATGAGATCCCACAAGATCGACATGTGGTAAACTCACTTTGAGTATACAACTAGTAAATGACAGATCTTAGAAATCCCATAAAGATGTCAAGTGGCACAACCATGAGGCTCAATGTAAAGATGGCCAATGACATGTAAAATCTTAGATCATGATCAATGGCCCACATTGATCCTTGGGTAATGATCTGTTGATGAAAATAAAAAATCAAATTCTAAATAATAATGTTTAGTGCTTTGAAGGAATTTATGAAAAATGCCAGATAGACACCAAATAAGCACCATGAAAGCACAAAATGATAAAGATGAAGATCTTGTGTGCTCAAAAAGGGAAAACATATAAATTCAAAGGTCAAAATCAAATTTGATGCATGAATGAGCTTAATTCTAAATAATCCATCACCATTAAAGCTTTAGGAGAGTCCAAAACTTGCATAAAATACCCTAATTTGAACTTGGATTGATCATAGTCAAGATAAAAAGAGTCCAATTATAATTTGAGCATGAAAAAACTAATCCAAAGACCATTTACAACATAATGGTGAGTAATTTACAAGTTTGTTATCCATGGAAACTCAAAAGTAACAATACAACATGTTGACAATTTTGACCCCACAAATTAAATTGTCACCCCTGCCATTTGAAACTTTGCATATCATCCCAGTTTATCTTGTGAGTTAATTATTGGTCCTAAAAAGTCCTTGAAATAATCCATTATTAATAGGCCTTTTGGAGGCATTCACTTTTGTTTTCATATGATTTTTATAAGAAAATCATCATGGAGGCTTCTTTAGGTCCAAAAAGGGTCATTTTTAGCAAGTTCAAAGGCTTTTTCCTTTCAGGAAGGTCCATCTTCAAGAAGACTTTTAAGAAGGAATTATTTTAGAAGGAGAAATTTTTAAAAAGTTTGAGAAAATTCTTTTAGGAGGAAAAGTGATGAATTATTTTGGAAAAGGGACTTTTCAAAAAGTTTGATAAATTCTTTCAAAGAAGCAAATTTTTAAAAAGTCTAAGGAATTCTTTCAAAAAAAGGACTTAAAACAAAAGTTCAAAGGGTCCCCTTACAAAATTCCAAAGGTTTCTTTTCAAGATTCTAAAAGGTACTTTCATTTTAGAAAAGATATTTTCAAGGTTTCCAAAAGACCATTTCAAGAAAGCTGAAGGGTTCTTTGCAAAAATTTTGAAGGGTTCTTCCCTTTTAGAAAAGGTTCTTTGCAAATTTTTGAAAGGTTCATTGTAAAAAAATCCAAAGGGCACTTCTCAAGAAAAGGGGTCATTTTCAAAATGGCCGAAGGGTACATCCCTTTTGGAAAGGGAATTTCAAGTGAAAAATAGGGCACTTTACAAGAAATTTGAAGGTCCATTTTTGAAGAAAATTATTCAAGTCCAAAGAAAAGGAATGAAATATTTTAGGAAAATTATCCATGAAAATAAGTTCCAAAAAAAAAAAGAAAAAAAAAAAAAACTTTGATTGAAAATATTGAAGAAAGGTCAAAGAAATTCGTTTGGGCAAAAAGTCTGAATAAATTCTTTTAAAAGAATAAGCCCAAGAAAATGCTGAAAGAATTATTTCAAAAAAAATGCTGAAATAAAAAGGCTTGAAAGAATTATTGTTGAAACAAAGGAAAGTCTAGAGAAATCCTTTCAAGAAAATTGCCTAAAACAAGGAAAAGTCTGAAGGGAATAGCCCAAAAGGTTAATTCTTTTAAGAGAATTGTTTGTGAGCAAATAGTCTAAAGGGAATGGCCAAAAACAAAAGCCTGAATGAATTAATGATGAGCCCATAAAAATCATGTTTGAGCCCTTATAAATAGCCATCTTCATTTGGTCAATTTTTAAAGGGCTCATCAAGATTGTTATGAGATTGACACTTGTCAATATCTATCAAGGAGATAAACAAATGAGAAAATGATAGGTTTTCAAAAGGATTCTAGTGGGATTTTGATAGACAATCATTGGAAAAGGATGAGGATTTCTCCTTTAAATTTTGATGACATGGTCTATAGCTCACATACAGAACATGCAAAGTGACCCAATATTGATTAGATTCATCCAGGTAGATCACAAACACATAGGAATAGAAGATCTATAGTCTAAGACTATAGTAAGGAGCATGCCAAGTCTTAAATATGAGGATTGAATCATTCAAACTTGGTAGGGACATGTAGCTACCTTTGACATGTCTCTATCAGTTCTTAAATAAGGGACTTGAATTCATGAGGGGATCAAGGATATTTTTGGTGATTTTGGATAACTAATCTTAGGATCAAAGTAGTTGTATGCTTTCAATGTTGAGGAGCTTGAGAACAACAAAGAGGGATCCATAATTACTGGTAACTTCTTCTCTTAGTTCCCTACTATAACATGCAAGTCTTTATTTTCTCTTATCCTTTATTCTATATATAAAATCTTCTAAACCTTTGTAAAGAGAATTTTTTCCATGTTTGGAGAACATCTGTATTTTTCTTCTTTTGATGAATAAGATAGAGTTGATATCTCCTCAAGAGCTTATGTTTTAGTGTATTTTCATGGTCTATTGGGAGATGAGAGTGATATTTAAGGCTTCCTATCATATTATCCTTTCCATTATACCTATTTTCAAATTTTAATCTCATCCTTTTAGGTCGGATAGTGTGCTCTATCATCTTGTTTGTATGTCAAGTGCAAGCTCTCTCTCTAGTGTCTTTAACATACCTATTGAATAATCACCTTATATCATGTACAAGCTTAAGCCCCTATGCTAAATACTAATGCTTAGAGGCTACCATTTGAGTATTGTAATTAGATTCACATCCTTGTTCATCTTATCATTACATGTCAAGCAGATGAAGGTCATATTTTTTGGTGTATCACAATCATAGATAGGATTTCCATTCAAGTTTCTTTCTTACCTTTTACCTCTTCACTTTTTATCAAAAATTTGTGCCATATACTATGGATCATAAGTGATACACCAAAGGGAGATATCCCTTAAAATATATAAATTTAATCTATTGATTAAGTCACCCATATCCTAGGATTTTTTCTATGTTTTAGCAAACTATGAAGGCCTAAAACTACCTTCACAAGGGTACAAGTCTGATTGACAATAGTTTTTGGCATGCCCAATGAACCCTCTTACTCCTTGGCATAGCTAAATTTTTGAGCTGAGGAGAAGCATTTTTAGTAGAGGATAATATCTATCTTCATCACAAGCTAAAGATTCTTCAAGTTTCAAAGTGCATAGCATCATTCAGGAAATTCTTTCATGCTTAAGCTTATCATAAGGTTGGCTAGTAAATGTATTCCTTTTGAATTTATTGTGTTCCCTTATACTTCATATAATAGGTCAATGTTTAGTAGGACAAATCCATATCCTCAAAAGTAATATTTATCTCCTAGTTATCCTACTATTCTAAACACTCTAATCCCCACTATCTAAATGGCTATCAAAAACTAGGTGCTTATTTTATTTAATAGAGGTAGCCCACTAAATTTAGCCCAATTTGATGACATTCCTATGTCTACCATCAAGATTATCCCATTATTCTTAGGATAAAATCAAACAACCCCTATCAGGCACATCCAAGATGTAGTTAATCTCTGTTCAATCCATAATGTTGCTACTAGATTACTTGTTGCTTCCTTCAAAGTAAAAGCATTACAATGGTGTAGAAACCTCCCAATAAATTTCATTTCTACCTGGGATGAATTAGGTGTAGCCTTAGTCAAGTAATTTTAGGACAAATCTAATCACCTCTCTTTGGTTCAGTAGATAACTACCATAAAGAGAGCTTCTCATGAGTTCATGTCTAATTTTAACCTTAGATTCCAACAAACATGGACCAAGATACTTGTGTTGATTAGGCCATCCCCTGAGTATGCATTCTTATATTATTTAAATTCCCTTAACTCTAAAATTAGTGTGATTATATAGTCAATGGGTGGTACTACTTCACCAAATGCTTATGAGGTTGCAATAAGGGAAAAGAACATTTTTATACAAATTGGTAATCTTTCTCTAAGACCTCCAATTCCTATATTCCTATAATTGAGGTCTATTCTATCCCATCAAATTCCTCAAATTACATCTTTATCCATTATACCATCCCTTCAAGCTCAAATTACCACCCCTAATATTCAATCTAGTGAGATAGAAGAGTTGAAAATCTTGCTATAGTCATTTGGGAATGAAATAGTATAATTCAAGAGGAAATAATTTTAGGCTAATAGGCCTTATCAGTAAAAAAAATCAAACTACCTATCATCCCTTTAGAGATCAAAAGCCTCCTTATTAGGGTTTGAGAGAGAATAGACCACCTTACTAATCATAAAGAACCATAACTCTAGCTAATCCATATTCTAACCTTAATCCTAATGCTTTTCTTACTTCAAAATCCACTATCACCACCCCACCTCTAAACAACTTGATGCAAGATTCAGCTTGGCAGCCCTCAAATCTCAATGATGCTCAAAACTAGGCATTGATATCACAAAACATCACTATGTCAAAAATGACACAATAAAAATTTTATTTTCAAGGTGGTCAATACCAAGATACAAAATTTACATCATAAGGAGAAACTCAATAATTCCAAGGGCTACCTAATGCCATTAATGTGAATTGGCAAATGGATGATCATGTTATTTTTACTCAGGGTGTTGTGTTTAACAATGTAAGTGGTAAAGTTATAGCTATAAATAGAGATAAAATAAGATCCATTTATGAGGATAATGAGGTGATAAATACTTAAATTACTCCTAATATTGTTTCCAAGAGTACAAAATAGTAACTTGTTACCCCTATGATTGAAAAAAAATAGATTATAGAGGTTAGTAAAGTTCATCATATACCTCTAGTTCATGAGTAGTCAGTGCTTTAGAAAGTGAAACCAAAGGTTAGTGGGTATCTTTTAAATATATTGGATCAAATGAAGAAGTATATATTAACATTATAATTTGGGATTCTCTTTCCATTCCAAGATAAAAGGATATGCTTGTCCAAGAGCTTTTAGCTCTGAAATTGTCTCTAAAGCTGGTTGATAAAGAAGGTGTTATCTTAACTAATTCAGATTAGATAAATAAATAGTAAGTTAATAATATGGTAAAGGTGGAAAAAATTTAGTTAAAATAAAATAATACTTCTCTTTTCTACATTTCTTTGATATTGAGCGATACTTTGGTTTATAACTGTATGGTGGATAGTGGAACTAGTAGCATAGTTATGCCTAAGCAGATTGCAGACAAGCTCATCCTTGTTTATGAGCCAAGCACTAAGGGGGGATTAAAATTGGATGGGTCATTAAAAAATATGGTAGGCATCATCTAAGATCTGAAATTGGCATTACATGTTTGTCCCAATGTTACTATTCACCAGGATGTTGTTATGGTAGACTTGCTTCCTTACTTTGTTATGTGCCTTTCAAGGGACTTAACCTCAAAGATTAGGAGATATTTATTAGATAATTTGAATTATTTGATGTTAAAAACTAGGAATTATAACAAGTAAATTAGTCATTATATACCTATTTCATGTTTCCATATGGAACCATATATGCCAAGTGTTGTGAACACTAATTGTATCATCTCGGATGATGTACTAGAAACTATTGGAGTTGAAATAGAATAACCTTTGATGGAGTTTCATATTTTTTTTTGGATGAGTGGGCTTCTAATTTCCATGAGCATGATACTTATAAGCTAATATAAGAAGGACAAGGTGTGTATTGCTTTCATGAGAATGATGCACCAATTCCAACCATGGTTAAGGATGATGAGTCTAGGGAAGGTTTATGGCAATTGTACTTTGATGGATCAAGAAATAAACATGGCACCAAGGTTGTAATGATGTTGGATTCTCCAAAAAAAGGAAAATTATTTCTCTACTGTTAATTTCTATTTTGGTTTTTCAAATAATGTTATAAAGTATGAGGTACTAGTTCATGGTTTGCAGTGGACTAAGAAGATGAAAATCAATGCTTTACAAGTTTTTGGTGATAGTGAACTTATAGTTCACCAAGTAAGAAGTTTTAATATATGAAAAAATTTGTTACTCAAATATTATAAGCATAGATATGGGACTTACTTGAATATTTTCAAGTGTTTAACATTCAGGTAATACCAAGAGGTGAAAATAAACACACAAATAGGTTGGCTACCATTAAAGCACAATTTGGTATCCTAGTCGATATAAAAAGTGATAAAATTTAGTCAAACATAAATGTTGTTGTAAGGCCTTTTATTCTAGATAATTATGAAAATTTGTAAGTGTTCGAAGATGACAATCAAATTATGAGATTCTTGCAAGAAGATGATAAGTTCTCATCAAGAAACTAGTCAAAGTACTTGTAGTAGTTTGGTGATCAGATTGTGTAAATAAATAAAAACAAGTTACCCAAGGTATTGGTCACACTTAAGAACATTTTTAGTGGTGATGATGAGTTAAGGAAGGAGAAGTCATCCTTATCAACAAAATAATAACATTATGCCAATGTAAAGATTATAGTTGGTAAGGATTTGAAGTTGGGTAAGGTATGCACTCCTTCACAAAAAGAATATTTCATTGAGTTATGTATAGGTTTTACTAATGTATTTTCATGGAAATATAGTTATCTCAATGGATTTGACCCAAGTCTAGCTCAACACACCATTGAGTTAGAGGCTGAAACTAAACTAGTGAGACAAAGACAAAGGCCCATTAATCCTAAGCTTGAGCCTTTGATGAGAGATGAGCTTCACAAGCTCCTAGAGTCAACTATTATATTTCCAATCAAACACTCAACTTGGGTGGTAAATCTTGTTTTGATATGAAATAATAATGGTGAGATTAGATTATGTGTTGACTTTTGTGATTTGAATAGGGCTTCACTTAAAGATCACTATCCATTACCATCAATGGAACAAATTTTACAGTTGGTTATAGTTTCAAAGAGGTTTTATTTTTTGGATGGATATAGTGGATACAATCATATTTTGGTCAAGGAAGAGGACCAATTTAAGATAATCTTCACAACCAAGTGGGGAACATTTTCATAGAGAAAGATTCCCTTCAGTTTATCTAAAGCTAGAGAAACCTTTTAGAGAGCCATGGATATGGAATTCCAAGGATTTATTAACAAGTTTTTACTTATTTATTTTAATTATATAATAGCATTTTCAAAGAGTGCAAGTGATCACATGGTTCATCTCAAGCAAGTGTTCGAAAGGTGTAGGCAATTTAGGGTATCTCTAAATCCTAAAATGTATGTCTTTTCAGTTCATGAAGGTAATATCCTTGGACATGTGGTTTAAAATTATAGATTAAGCATAGATTATAAAGTGGTATACTCAATTATTTTACTCTCCTTACCTAAGCACAAAAAGGCTTTGCAAAGCTTCCTAGGGAAAATCAATTTCGTAAGGAGATATATCTAAAATTTTGCCATTTTAACTAAGCCACTTATATTCATGCTTAAGAAGAATCAGAGTTTCAGTTGGTCCAAGGAAGGAGTAAAGAGTTTTTAGGAGATTAATAATGCTATAAATAGTGACCCTATACTTATAAATCTATTTTTCATAGAGTATTTCATTTTGTACTCATATGCTAACATGGACACCATTTCAAGCATTCTTATACAACAAAATCATGAGGCTTTGGAGTAGCCAATAGCTTTAATTAGTAAAGGCTTTGAAGAGTATGAAAAAAGGTATTATTTTGTTTAAAAACATGTACTTTCAGTTATAAGGTCTCTTTAAAAATTTAGATACTTGTTGTCTAACAATAAAATACACCTAATGGTTTCTCATCTGAGCATTAAGGAGTTCCTTTTGAATAAAGATATAAGTGAGAAGAAGGATGGTTTTATAACCAAGGAAATGGATTATGTTGTGTAAATTAAGTTCACAAAGTTGATTATAGGCAAATTACTTTGTGAACATCTAGCTCAAGACTTGCAAAAGACTAATGAGGTTGTTTTGGTGTCAAATTTTGAAGATTTTATAGTTGGTCATACCTCACCTTCTAACTGGTTTCATGACATGATAAATTATCTCCAAGATGGTATTTATCTATCTCATATAATTTCCTCAAATATAAAATATTTTAGGTTGCAATCAATTCCATTTTTGTTTGTTGATGGTGTTTTTTTCAAGAAAGATATCAATCGTATGTTGCAAAGGTGTATTGAGCCAAGCCAAACTTAGAGATTGTTTGAAGAATTTCATGATGGATATGGTGGAGGATATTTTTATGAAATAACGACAGCCCTTAATATCATGAGAGGTGGATAATATTGGATTAGTATATTTGGTGATTGCCATTCATGGGTTAAGAAGTGTAGATAGTGTGCTATGTTTGTAGGAAAAGTTAAACTTACAGCCTTACCTCTTCAACCAATTATAGTGGATCAACCCTTTGTCCAATGGGGATTGGAATTTATTTGTCTCATAATTTTTCCTTGAATTTTAGGACATAAATGGATTCTAACTTCTACATATTACTTCACATGTTAGATAGAAGTAGTGGTATTGAAAGAAGTAAATGAAACCAATGTTCTAAATTTCTATGAAGGTTTGCTTACTACATTCATATTTTCTTCAACTATTATTTCTTGTAATGCAATGGATTTTATGGTAACTAGGATCAAATAATGGGCTTTCCAACATGGGATTTATCTTAGTACTTCATCAAACTATTATCCATAAGGCAATAACCTTGCTGAATCTATGAATAAAAACCTATTAAGGATCATAAGAAGGACTATTGAAGATAATTAGAGATCATGGCATCTTAGGTTGAAGTCAGCTCTGTGGGCTGATAGGATCACCTACAAAATATCAATAGCCAACTCTTCATACAAGTTGGTATATGGTAAGGAAGCAAGGTTACCTATTTCTCTTGAGTTTCCTACTTTAGAAATAATGCATCAACTTGAGTTATTGGAAAATGAGCCTATGGCTATTGGGTATGCTAAGCTTATAGAGTTGGGAGAAGTAAGAAACTAGTCCATGCTAGCCATAAAAATTCATCAAGCACAAGTGAAGATATATTTTAACAAAATAGCTTCTTCACAAAGTTTTAAATAAGGAGATTTGGTCCTCAAGTGAGATGAGGATAGAGATAAACTAGGAAGGCACACAAATTTTGACTCCCTTTAGAGTGGCCCATACACAATCTCCAACCTCAAATCCCATAATGCCTTCTAACTTGTAAAGATGGATGGTGAGAAACTTCCAATCCTATTCAATGGGATACATTTAAAACATTGTTACTGAAGAGATAAGTTCCTTGTACATAGTTTATTTTCCTCCAAGTGATGTCCAAGCACATTAGTTGTTTTTATTTTATCCTAAATAAGTTATTTGTTTGCACTTTTACTTTGTTTAGTTAGTTTTCCCTTCTTTGTGTGTTTCCCCTCTTGTTTTGGAGGATGAAAGTTATCTTATTGCAAATCAAAAGTTGTTCTTGCAGTCATGGATCAGATTCATAATTGCTTTGTGAGTCCAAATCTCATGTATATGTTCTATTTCTAAAGCATAAAAGGCATGCTTCCCAGTTGAGTCACTACAATGTTAAAAATTTTGACCTCATAGGTTAAATTGTCACCCCTACCATTTGAAACTTTGCATATCATGTCAGTTTGTCTTGTGATTCAAATATTGGTCCTAAAAAGTCCGTGAAATATTCCATGATTAATAGGCCTTTTGAGGCTTTCACTTTGGGTTTCAGAGTATTTTTGTAATAAAAGCATCATGGAGGCTTCTTTTGGTCCAAAAAGGGTCATTTTTAGTAAGTTCAAAGGGTTCTTTCCTTTCAGGAAGGTCCATTTTCAATAAACCCTTTAAGAAGAAATTCTTTTGGAAGGAATTTTTAAAAAGTCTAATAAAATTCTTTCAAAAGGAAAAGTTTAATGAATTGTTTCAGAAAAGGGACTTTTCAAAAAGTCTAATAAATTCTTTTAGAAAAGGGAATTTTCAAAAATTTAGAGGAATTTTTTTGAAAAGAAGACTTAAAATAAAAGTCCAAAGGGTCCCTTTCAAAAAGTCCAAAGGGTTCTTTTCAAGATTCTGAATGGTACTTTCCTTTTAGAAAAGACATTTTCGAGGTTTTTGAAAGACCATTTCAAGAAAGCTGAAGGGTTATTTGCAAAAAATTTGAAAGAACTTTTTCAAAATTCTGAAGGGTTCTTTCCTTTCAAAAAAGGTTCTTTAAAAAATCCAAAAGGTTCATTGTAAAAACTCAGAAGGGCACTTCTCAGGAAAAAGGGGTCATTTTAAAAAAGGCCAAAGGGTACTTTCCTTTTGGAAAGGGCATTTTAAGTGAAAAATAGGGCACTTTACAAGAAATCCAAAGGTCCATTTTTGAAGAAAAATTTTCAAGGCCAAATAAAAGGAATGAATTCTTTCAGGAGAATTGACTGTAGAAATAAGTTCCAAAATAAAAGCCCAAAAGAATTCCTCCAAATGAAATGCATGAAGTAAAGTCAAATAAAATATTTTAGGACAAAAGTCATAAGAAATTATTTCAAAGGAATAAGCTTGATAAAATGTTGAAAGAATTATTTTAGAAAAAAGGCTAAAATAAAAAGGCCTAAAAGAATTATTTCCAAAACAAAGGAAATTTTGGAGAAATTCTTTTAGGTAAATTTCCCAAAATAAGGAAAAGTCTAAAGGGAATAGCCTAAAAGGTTAATTCTCTTAGGAGAATTATCTAGGATTAAATAGTCTAAAGGGAATTACTAAAAAAAAAAGTCTGAAGGAATTAATGATAGGCCCATAAACATCAAGTTTGCACCCTTGCAAATAGCTATTTGCATTTGGTTAGTTTTCAAAGGGTTCATCAATATTTTTGTGAGTTTGACACTTGTTAAGATCTAGCAAGGAGATCAATAGATGAGAAAAGGCTAGGTTTTTAAAAGGATCCTAGTGGGATTTTGATATCCAATCAGAAAAAAAGATGAGAATTTCTCCTTTCAACTCTGATGACATGGTCTACAACTCACATACAGAACATACAAAGTGACCCAAGCTCAATTAGATGCATCTAGGTGGAGCGTAAACATGCAGGAATATAAGATATATAGTTCAAGACTACAATAAGGAGAACACCAAGTTTTAAATGCAAGGATAAAATTATTCACATTTGGTAGGGATATAAAAATACCTTTGACATGGATCTATCATTTTTTAAAGAAGGGACTTGAATGCATGAGGGGATTGAGGAGATTTATGGTGATTTTGGATGGTTGATCTTAGGATCAAAGTAGTTGCATGCTTTCAATGTTGAGGATATTGAAAACAACAAGGTAGGGTTCATAATTATTTTTAACTTCTTCTCTTAGTTCCCCGCTTTAATATGCACTCCCTTTTCCTTTCTTCTATATATACAAGCTTTCAAGCCATTGTAAAGATAAATTTGTTCATGTTCAGAGAACATCTATATTTTGCCTCTTTTGATGAATAAGATATAATTGATATCTCCTTAAGATCTTGTGTTTTAGTTTATTTTCATTATCTGTTGGGAGATGAAAGTGATAACTAAGGCTTCCTCACATCTTATCCTTTCCATTATACCTATTTTTATCTTTTAAGCTCATCCTTATAGGTCGCATAGTGTGTTATAGGTTGAGCCATTTGTAGGCTTAACTCTAGTTAGGGGAAAACATCATAGTGAACTCCACATCCATGAGGAAGATGTAAAAATCTTAGCTAAGACTCATTCATCTCATGTTAGAGTAGACATCAGGGGTATGAAGCAAATGATCTATAATTTAGAGAAGGAAAAAGAAAATCTAGAGACTCAAGTAGTGTTATCAGTCTTAGAGGCCATGGTCAAAATGCTATATGAATCCTTCTATGACATGTTTTATGCATTGAAATAAATGAAGCTAAGGCAAAGTGTATATGCATAATAGAACATAGTGGCTAAGGGTCTAATATCCCAATGTAAATCTTTAGAGGATAAAATAATAGGGTTAATCAACATACAAGTTAAAGGCTAGATAACTAGGTTTAAAATAATTAGTTTGGGATATTTGAATGCAATTTTAAGAATTGTTATTGACAAAGTCTAGAGTTTGTGTGCCTAGTATCTAGAGAGACTCC
This sequence comes from Torreya grandis, assembly GCA_037957365.1. Lineage (NCBI taxonomy): Eukaryota > Viridiplantae > Streptophyta > Pinopsida > Cupressales > Taxaceae > Torreya > Torreya grandis. The sequence goes on from JARHVA010006421.1 coordinate 493,250, forward strand.
TAAGGGATGATGAGTAGCTAATAAAAAAGAATTAATAGCTCCTTAGGACTATGTTCACTGAACTTGCATAGTCCAGTATCCTAGGTATCATGAAAGATGATGAATTCAAACATAGGTCTACTTTGGTGACACAAGAAACAAGAATTAAAGGTCAAGAAAAATCTAAGGTAGACAATAGTAGAATCATAGACATGATATTTAATTTAGGATAAAGGATAACTAAGGCCAAGATCATTTAAGAATCCATGACTAGAAATGATAGGGAATTGAATGAGCTAGCTAAGAAAGAGAAGGAATGTCTCCTAAAAATAGATGTGAACTTGGGGCTCGTCAATGAACAACACTAAAAGGATATGAACATCCTCCAATAATAAAAAGTGATTTATCAAGCATAGGCCCACCAACCAACTAAATACTATTCCATTTTGTAAAAATATGTAACATTTTGAAAGAGAAATATTGTTTTGTGAAGGAATATGATATTTTGTTATCATATTTGCCTTTAAGTGAGTCCATTTGGAAAAGCAAATGTATTCTAGAATTTTAGAGAAGGATAATTGTCTTTATATTTATACATTTGTATCTTGTAACTGATTGGTATACAACCTTATCCTTATATAAAAGGTAGTATTTTCATTTTTTAAAGAGAGAATTTTGAGAAAAATTTGTGTACTTTGAGCAATTAATACAATCAAGGATTTCTATAAATATTGTCCAAGTTTTTTTATGTCGATTTTTATATGGATTTTCTCTCAATTACTTGTTTTAAATCTTAAATTTGAATGGTTTCTATGAATCTTGAGTTGCATCTTTGATTATAGGGTTGATAATTTGTGCTTATGATATATTAATTAGATGATCTTGAATTTGATTCATTTTATTTGCTCTACATTAAGATGTGCAAATGTTATTTGAATGTGGTAGCAAATCCTTAGCGTAAATTTAGTTCTTACTTGTACTTTTTTATATCATCCTTAGAGGTTTTCCTAGTGTGTAGTGAGATATGAGCTTATGCAATTTTTCACTATATACTAATTAAATGCATACTCAGTTGTAATTGAAACTTTGTCATAATGTTTGAGGTTAAGATAAGCAATCACTTATTCTCTTTCTATTTTACCCTTCTCTTTTGTTTCTTTTTTAACCAAACATTTAGTATAGATCTCACTATAAATATTTATCTAGATTAGTCTTTAGTATAGAGCTTTGATCATAATTCACTAAGATCAACATAGGCACTTCAAAATTCACAAGGACCATGATGGATCTCAACCACAAAGTAATATAAATTTGTGGAATAGTTTAAATTACTCTGCCTCTACTTCACCACAGGTACCTAGATTACAAAAAATTGATACTCATGTCATGAATTCTCTAAATTCTAAAATGAAAAGTTTTCTTAAACACTAGGAACACCTATGATTCACATATATGCATCAACAAGAATAGCTTCCACTGGCATTAGAAGGAGGGTCATGAATTTGTTGAATTTTTGTTAATTTTAGTGTGTTTTGATTTAAGATTAGTGTTATATTTTCATGTTTACATAACTATTTTCTCATAAGTATAAATATCATTGATATTTTTAGTCTTTAACCCATCTTTGTGCACCCTTTAGACAAAGATCAAGGGTCTTTAGATTTAGAATCTCAATTCTAGTAAAGATAGCTTAAGATCAAAGGATCCATAGTAGAATAGCTTGTTTTGATCAAAGATTGGTATCTCTTTCACATATCTAGGTTTATTTGAGCTTAAAATTGTAAATATAGGACATATTTTCATAATTGGGCATTTCTTTTAGCTAACTTAGTTGAAATTTGATGCCTTTTATTGTTCTTCACATAAATATTTGCAAAATTAGCTTAATGTGAAAATCTAAGTTCTATTATTTATAAAGGTTAGTTTGACACATTGTATTTTTAAAAAGATCTCAAATATTCAAGATGGAACTGCCTAGAATTTAAATTAGAACACACTCTGAGACAAGAGAACTTTTACTTAAGGTAGAAGTCTGTAGGGGAGCCAAGAGAGATAAAGGTAGACGTAGGCATTCCAAATCTTTGCCAACTTTACCACTTCAAGGTACCCCTACCTTCAACCTTCATCAAGGTATGGCTTGGTTTGGAAGTTCTCCTATCAATGTATAAGGTTAAATTCATGACCTCCATCACAATATTGAAAAGTATGTCAAATTTTAGTCCTAGTGGTATTGAAAAAATAGAACATGTTAAATCATTTAAGGCTAGATTAATATTCTTGAATGTAACTCTTGAGGATGTATCATGTACGTTGTTCACTTTTACATTTAAATATGATTCATATGAGTGGTTTTTAAACCTACCTAATGATTGTATCACCACCTGGGATGAGTTTAACAACATCTTCAATAACCAATTTGGAAAAATAATTAGCCATTGTATCTTGTACTAAAAATTTACCACCCTGAAAAGAGATGCCAATGAGCCCATAAGATCTTTCAATACTAGGTTCCAAAAAATGTATAGCAAGACTATTAATCCCTATAAACCTAATCAGGCCTTGGCCTTAGAAATTTATAAAGATGCTCTTGATATTATGACCTCTATATTCATAAAGAGAGTTGTAGGTCCAATAAACACACTATATTTACCTTATGTTGAGGATGTAATCATAAATGATCAGATGAAACCCTAGGGTCAGATCACCTATTATGTTCCTAATGTCAATCCACATATGCCTATTTTTAATTCCTTTCCCAATAATAACCAAAAGGTGCCTACTCTCAACCATCTCCTAAATTTGAACCAATTGCCTATAAGGCATACTATTCCTAACCAAAATTTTGGGTTCTTAAATCATCCTACCAATAATGGATTTAATGTAAATGATCAAAGGACCTTTTGTCTAGCCATTGGTGCCAATAGCAACCAAGTCCATAATTTAAAAACTTTGAATAATGACAATGACTCCATTATATAAATGGTCTAAAAGATAAGCACTAACTTCATTCAACTACAAAAGCAAGTTGGTAATACTATGGAAACTTATGGTAGGAACTTCTCTTTTTAAATATTCAATAGAGCCAACAATAGGTTCAATAATGATAGTTTCCATAATAACATGAATAATTAACCATATTCTAAAAACAAGACTATGGATTTTAATCTCATTAATATTACTTTACTTGATTATTATAGAGTTCATTATAGTACTAATCATGGTGAGATTGATTGCATTGAATTTTTTAAAGATTTTGAGTCATTTCAAGAAGATTTGGACACTTTTGAAGTACTTCCTAACAAAGATAATGGTGTAGACACTTGAGGATCCAAGCCTAATAATCAAACCTTCATGGTGGAGACATTTGCTTTTCCCTCCCAAGAAGACAATGAGATAGATGATGTTCTTGAAGAGGTTCATTATTTCTATGAGTTATTGAATAAGACATACCCTCTAAGGATTAAAGAATAGAGGTAGCCTTTAACTACTACTCATATAAACAACTTTGGTACTCCTATGGATACCACTTTAGATAATAATCTAGAGATTCCAAAGGGAATCACTTCTAAACCTAGTGTTGAAGCTTCTAATCCCTTTAATAAGACTAGTTACAACATTATAGAGGACATGAATAAAATCAAAGCCAATATTACTTTGCATGAATTGACACAAATCATAGAGCAAAGGGATCTATTACTATAGTCCTTTTACAACAAATCTAGCAAGATATCCTAGATTGATAATGAAAATGTAGCCATGTATAAAGATAAAATAGAGTCCCCACCCTTCTTACTTATAGTAAGAATGTTTGGTAAAAACTTACATAATTATTTGCTAGATTCTGGTGCCTCCAAAAATATCATGCCTGTAGGTGTTTTTAAGTAGCTTGGTTTGACCCCCATTAAGTTTGGTAGGTGTATCACCCAATTAGATAAGTCTAGGATCAAGGTGATTATAGAAATATTAAATGTCCACATGTAAATGGTTTCTAAGCTAAGGATCCAATGATTTATAGATATCCAATTAGTAGATATCCTTGATGCATCTGGACTACTTTTAAGTAGAAAATGGACAAAGGCTTTAAATGGATATATGTACACTGATTGTTCACACATTTATCTACTTTGGAAGGGAGTTCCCAACCAAATCAGAGTTGAAAGGGAGCTAATAATGAAGAACATGATCACTGAGTATAATGTTGTCAATGAAAGGGTCAAAATAATTATCTTATACTTAAGGGTTTTCACCTTAGAAACTACCAAATTTGGTGATCTTAGAGCTTCTAATGTTGTACTTGGGGTATGGAAGTTTCATTTTGATGGGGCTAGGTGTAAGGATAGATCTAGAGTAGGCATTATTCTATCTAATCCTATCAAAAATAAATATCATGTTTCTTATAGACTCCAATTCCCATGTACCAATAACCTTGTTGAGTATGAGGCCCTCATTTTACGCTTCAAAATTTCCATAAAAAATAAAGTCAAGGAACTAATTATTTATGGTGATTCATAACTAGTAGTAAATTAAGTAAGAAGAAAGTATTAATGTAATATGTTATACATTAAGAGGTATAAATTTAGAGTATGGGATCTATTAGAATCCTTTGATGCATTCAACATTATTTCTATCCCTAGGAAAGAAAACAAGGCTAATGATGAGCTTGCTTCTACTATAGCTAATCTCATGTCAGATCAAGATTCACCCAACTTTAGTATTGTGCTCATACCATGCCCTTCTGTCCTAGATAATTGAATCATCTACATGTCTTTAGTGATGACCAATAAATATTGAACTTTTTTACTATTTAAAGAGCATTCAAAGCATATATTATTAATGAGGATAATGAAAATACATTTAGGGAAGGCAATTTTGATGGCAAAGTCATTCAATTGAATGATAATAATAATATCCCTAAGGGTATGATTTCATTGGAGAGGATATTTGATCAAGATAAGGTATCTAAAGATTATAAGTTTCCCAAAGTGAGTGGGAAGGATTACAATGAAATTGATCTTGGCCCCCAAGATCAACCTCAACTGGTTAACATTGGAAAATCTTGCACTAGTGCTAAGAATAAGAGATCAAAAGGGATATTGACAAAGTATAAAGATTTCATAGCTTGGTCTTATGATGACTTTAAGATCTTTGATCCAAGAGTCATCACCCACACTATACCTATCAAATAAATTTTTAAACCCTTCAAGTAGAAACAAAGGTGTATGAACCTTGTTTTAGAACCCATGATCTTCAATGAAGTTAAGAGATTACTAGATGCTAGAATTGTGTTTCCCATCAGGTACTCTACTTGGGTGGCCAACTTGGTGATATTAAACAAGAAAAATGGTGAAATTAGACTATGTATTAAATTTATAAATTTAAATAAATCATCTGAAAAGGATAATTATCTTCTTCTCTCTCTTAACTAGGTAATATAAATTGTTTTAAGTTTATCCATGATGTCTTTTCTTAATGGTTTTTAAGGATACAACCAAGTGTTGGTTGATAGGGAAGACAAAATGAAGATAACTTCAAAACTAAGTGGGGCACCTTTGCATATAAGAGGATGCCTTTTAGATTGATAAATGTAGGAGCCACTTTTCAATGGGCCATGGATCACGCCTTCCAAGGCTTGGTTGGTAAGTGTATCATAATTTACATGGATGATCTAACTATTTTTTTACAAAAATAGGGAAGACTATTTCATGCATTTACAATAGGTGTTTGAAAGGTGCAAAAGGTATGGAATCTCTCTAAACCCTAAGAAGAGCATTTTTTCTATTACTGAAGGTAAACTATTAGGCCATGTCATCACTAAGGATGGAATTTCCATAGACCCTAAAATAGTGGAAGCTATATCTAAGATAGAGCCTCCCATTAGTAAAAAGGAAGTTAAATCATTTTTTAGAAAAATAAACCTTGTGAGAAAGTTCATTTTTGGCTTTGCAGAGATTATTAAACCATTAAATGACATGATCAAGAAGGATACCAAAGTCTCATAGAATGATGAATCCAAGAAAGCTTTTGAAGATATCAAAAGTGCAATCAATCAAGCTCCAGTCTTGATAAGTCTTGAATTTTCAAAAGAGTTTTACCTCTATTATTTCTCCTATGACCACACTATTGCTACTATGTTAACTCAGAAAATAGAAGGATCTGACCACCCAATTGATTTTATGAGTACTAATTTGAAAAATGTTGAGTTAAACTATCCTATGATTAATAAATAGCCTTTGCATTAGTTAAAGCTGTCAAGACATTTATGCACTACATTCTTAGGAAAAAGGTGCATGTTATCCTACCAGATCTAGATACTAAACTAATACTAAGCCAATGTAAACTTAGAGAATGAAGAGGTAAATGGATGTCCATTATCCAAGAGTATGACATAGAAATATAGATTGTAAAATTGGTAAGGTGTAATGTTTTGATCCAAATGATTGATAATACTATCCCTATGATATGTATTATGCAAGTTGATGAGAATACCTTCAAATCTAGTGAGTGGTATGACTCCATCATTAAGTTACTAACCAATGACACTTGTCTTGCAGGGTTGACTAGGGAGTAGAGAAGAGATTTGAGGCTCAAGGAAACTCACTACCTCACCAAGAATGGGATCTTGTACTAAAATAACATTGAAGGTGTATACCTAAGGTGTGTCTGCAAGGAATAATCCACTAAAATAAATTTCACTTTTTATGAGAATTTGTGAAGTGGGCATCCATCAGGAAGAACCATAGCTCACAAGGTTCTCAAAAATGGTTACTATTGGCCCACTATATTTAAAGATGCTCATAAACATGTGAGGGAATTCCATTCATGCTAGATATTTAGCACAAATGAACCTAAGGTAGCAATTCCTTTTTAAAATAGTCATGATTGACAAACATTTTATTTAATGGGGATGGAATTTATAAGCGTAATCAACCCAACTCATCAGAAGGTCACCTTTATGTTTTGATAGTTAATGACTATTGCAAAAGGTGGACTAAAGATGTAGCCACCAAGTAATTTAAAACAAAAAATGTGATCAAGTTCTTAGAAGAAAACATATGCACCAGATTTGGGACTCCAGTCTCTCTAGTATGTGATAGTGGATCAATAATCATATCCATAGAGATGATAGAATGGGCATATGATAACAACATAACCCTCAAGTTATTATCCAACCATTACCTTCAAGGTAATGGAGTGTCTAAATCAACAAACAAGAACTTGATGAAAGCTATTAAGAAATCTATTATAGATAAAACTAGAACATGGAATAAGCTTCTCAAGTATTCCCTTTGGGTTGATAGAATAAGAGTCAAGCAAGATCTTAAAACATCTCCTTTATTTTTCATATATGGATAGGAACCTATATTCCCCATCACACTCAATATGAAAACTTATGATTTTATGTTGGAGTACATGGAGGAAGACCAACAATTTGTAAACTCAAGGTTATTAGATATTGTCTAGTAATAAGATGCATGAAAAATGGCTTTTTCAAATTTTAGCAGATATCAAACCACCATAAAGAGGTGGTTTGATAAGAGATAAAATATTAAGGTGTTTAGATAAGGGGATTTAGTTCTCCTTTAGGAAAAATCATTTGAGCCTAAGGGAAAGCATGGTAAGTTCACACCTCTATGGATTGGCCCCTTTCATATTGTAGACACACTTGGAGATAAAACCTTCAGACTCAAAGATCTACAAGGAGCAGAGTTCACACTACCCACCAATGGGTAGTACCTCAAGTATTACTTCTCTATTTTTCCCCCTAAGGTATTTATGGAGTAAATAAATAAGATGTTTAGATGTAGTGTAGGTAGGCTTGTTAGTTTCCTTTAGTTCTTTCCTTCCTTCCCTTATTTGTACATAATCATGTATATTTTTTTTTACTTCTCTTTTGCCTTCTTTTGTTCTATTTTTTTTGTGTGTTTGCTTTTGTTGCCTTGTTCCTTACTTATAATAATTCATTTTGGAAAACCCTTAGCTTTAAGTTTATTTTTTCTACTCAAAACTCCAAATTTTAAGAATGTGGGTATTAACCTAATACATATGCTAACCATGGGTTTGAAATATGAGCCTAGTGTTATGATTTGAAGAAACTGGTAAAGACTGATAGAAGAGGCTAACTATTCCATCAGAGATTAAACATTCTCTTAACTTAGATTTGGTTTTAAGAAGATTTAAACTTGTAGGATGAAAGCTTAATCTGTTGAGGCAAAATCATGCTTGAATTTAATAAACATCCTTTCTTGGGATAATGGATATAACCATAGCTGATTTTATAAGGATTAAACACTTGAATAAATCTTTAAACCTAGCTACCCTAGTTCCAAACCTTATTAAAAGCATAAAAGATTTAAAATACAAAAATAATAATTCAATGCAAAATCAAAAGCTTTTTAAGCATAGATTATTCTGGTAATCTCCATCGGGGCTATGAATGCCTAGTTGGTAGTGGAGTAAGGCCTTGAGAGGATACAAAGGTATCTTTATTAGGGATATGGATGCCTAGTTGGAAGCAGAGCAATTCTCAAGCTCTCTCTAAACTAAAAGCATGGTTCTTCATGAATATCTATACATGTTCCAAGTTAGTATTGGTGATTAAAGACATGAAACCTATAATCTCCTCTGAATCCCATGGAAAATAGTAAGTGGAATCAAATCACACACACAACATGGCTATGTTTTGATATTTGATCCAAATCCTACATGTACAAGGCTTGTTTCAACCATGAACATATCTTGATAATGACATTTATCAAGTAGAATAAATGACCTAGTTATTTTTCTAGACTAGAGTCTCTAGGTTCTAACATATTTTTATGTTTCCCATGAAAGTCACCATTTTTTGAGTTCAACATACCACCATTTTTAAAAATTGAGACCCTTGAGATACTCTAAACCCTAACACTAAAAACTTGATATGATTAGATCATTATCAAAATTTGAAGATCATCCACCTTGATAATAATGGCCTAGTTACTTATAATTCTAATTTAAGATTACCTAATTTTGATAATAATTGGTCCTCATGTCTTAAAGTTGTAAGTTTAATAGATCTCTTACTAATGGATCATGCTTAGATTTTATGGATTGACTCTATTCAGGCTTTCACTAGCCTCTGCTTTGTGAAAAATTGAACTTAGATTCATATTATATAAACTCTCCTTTAATAAACCCTAGCATAAACCCTTGGTTCAAATTTACATTTGAAATGATGTCATTTGGTGAGAATACTTAAAATTTTTAATTAAGCCTAAATTTATGCTAAGGCTTAGTTGTGTTTCACAACATGACCAAACCCTAGCCAAAAATCATGCTTGGTCCCTTTTCATTATTTCCCCTTTTTTGTTTCCTTTATTTCTAACCAAGTCTAACTTTCATATTAACAGGGTCCTTTTAATTTTTCTAGCATGGTCCCCTTTGTTACCTATTTAGCCTAAAGCTTAATTTTAAGGCCCTATTTGTGTTTATCAACATAAATGAGACCTTAGTCTTAACACTTTAGCCTAATTTCTTATTTCATCTCGAGTCCTGACTTAGATGTTTTTGCCTTTTTCAAATACCATGACTCTCACTTCATTTCCCCCCTTGATTGGATGAAGCAAATGAAGCTTGAATATCTTAAAGCCTTCATCCTTTGGACCAATACGACGTAATCACAAGGATCATGATCAATGGCCTATACTTAAGTATAACTAAAGATCTAATGATGCAAGATTTTTGAAGGTTAAATGGGTCCCTTTCATTATATATAAACTTAATCCTTAGTTTTACCCTAATGCCCCTTTATATTTTTTAATACAATTAGACCTTAGGATAAAATTGAGGTCATGGTTCTAATTATTTGAGGGAGCCAATCTTATGCAAGCACCCTAGATCATGATCAATGATTAATGGGTGCTCATACAAATGATGATAAAATTAAGTGAAGAGGATGTTGAAATGTCAAAGGCCAAAGGAGTCCCATGAAGATGATAAGTGTCATCATCCTAAGAACTTAGGCAAAGATTAATGACCCTTATATCCTCCTTAGTGTCAACAAGGTCAACTTTAGATCCCACAAAGATGCCACATGGTGATCCCACATTTGAAGCTTAATGTTAACATAACCCCAAACCAATGGTGTGCACTTACTCAGATCTTGATCAGATGGATCTTACATCATCATGATTCTTGATCGAATAGATCAAATTGAATTTGAGATCTATGGAATACAAGAATTTTATGAGCTTAAAATTGGTGTTCTTATGACTATCATCTGATACCCATGAGGCCATCATTGACGTCCATGAGACCATAAAATTTAATCCCACCAAATTTAAGTAAATACATGAGATTAAATTTGACATTTTTATGAACATCATTTGACACCCATGAGGCCATCATTCACATCTGCAAGGCTATCAAATTCAATATCTTAAAATATTTTACTTAAACAAAAGGGCATGTTTTATATCATTAAAGGGGTCATTTGAATCATGCTTTAAAACTTAGTATAAAATATTTTAGCATAAGTTCCTTTCTATGACCATGAACTAATTAAATTTCATGCATCTCATAGGATCAATGGATCATGCTTCATCAAGCCTGAATGATCTAATGACACAAAATCACTGAAGACTATTCAATAGAGCTCTAAGAGCCTATAGGCTTGACATGTGGTAGATGTGAATTAAATAAATGATTGGTGTAGGATATATAGCTTAGAAAGGATAATAATATTATAGGTGGCACAACCACAAGGATTGATGCAAAGATGGCTAATGACATGCAAAATTTTGAATCGTGATCAATGGCCCACATTGATCCATGGGTGGTGATTTGATGGTGTGAAGTAAAATGAAAATTTTAAATAATAATGGATAGTGATTTAAAGGAATTTATGAAAAATGCCATGAAATTTTCCATATAGATACCAAATAAGTGCCATGCAAGCACAAAACTACAAAGATGAAGATCTTGTGTGCTTGAAATAGGAAAACATATAAAGGCAAATGTCAAAATCAAATCTAAGGCATGAATGAGTCTAAGTTAGAATATTAAACCACCATTAAATCTTTAAGATATCCCAAAACCTACATAAAATACCCTAATTTAAACTCAAATTGATCACAGTCAAGTTAAAGAGAGTTTAATTGCAATTTGAGAATGAAAGAATTAACCTAGAGACCATTTATAGTATAGTGATGAGCAATTTACAATTTTAAAAGTGATGATAGCTCAGAGGCAATAATACAAATATGAGATAGAGTTGTATATGTCTATATATAATTAAGGGAGGGTCTTCAAGGACATAGGCCTAGACACTATAGCATTGAACATGGGTATTAGGAACTTATCTAAACTCTTTTGGACCATTAAAGAGATGAAGCCCATCATGAAGGAAGAAAAAAATATTACCACTATAAAAAAATATATTATGACCTAGTTATAATACAAATGGGTAGTCTCCACCATGCTACCACCAAACTTGAGGTAATCCACTATATTTATATCCTTGTTCCCATTTTTAAAGACTATAGAATTGAGTAAGGTTGTATTGTTTATGAAATCACCTTTAGGAAAATTTCATACATTTCCCCATTGGCCTGTGAGAGTTACTATAAACTTTAGAAACCCCAAGTAGACTTTCCCACCATTAAGGAATGGACTGGCAAGAATGACTTAGACACCATCCTTAGGCCATGGTTGCTCCAAGGGAACCATGTGATCTGAGACCTTGTTGGCAATATCCTAGTTGCCTAATTTAAATAGGGGGTTAGGGTAATTATGACTCTATTGAATAGAATAACTAGAGCCCCTTCAACCACTTATGTTTGTAAGAATTGGGTGTCCTACATCTACTTCATGGTAGAGAAAGATATCATTCCCATAATTAGAGAGATGATCAACATCTATTTTTAATGATAATTCATGGCCATCAAGAAGAAGACCATTACATAATTCTTCATGATGTCCTATCTATTATATGCCTTTCTAGATTCCACCAAGATCACTTATATCAAAATTGGTCACCTGAGGGCATATTCATAGTCTCCCACCATTATTCCAAAATACACATTTTCAAGTATAGACACAAAATGCAATTCACATGTGATTGTGTTTTTCATGCTTTAGTAGAAGTTATTAAAAGGATACCCATGCCTAGCATTATCCCTCTAATCAAGAAATATGTAGAGATAATGGGAGACATCTGGTTGTATCCATATTGTATAGTGATCATAATTGAAGGGATTTTGATTCAACCTTACAAGTTGCCTATCTATGTTCCCTTCAAGCTAACAAAGCAAGAAATTTCATATCAAATTATTCATGGTGTGGATAGAGTGTGCAAGGATAAGAGGAAAGGCATCTTCCATCCCTTTCCTATGACCATTGGCAAAATTATGCTAAAAAATTAGGATCAGGTAAGTACTATATATAGGCATAGGGAATATTTCAACTTGTAACTTGATGAATTAAAGCAGTGGGACACTAATGGAATGTTCTCCAAATATTTAAAATCTAAGAAATTACCCAAGCTAGTATACAAGAGCTATTTTAGTGTTGATGATACCTTATACATCAAAGAAAACAATTTTGAAGAAATATTAGCTAGTCTTAAGGGAATAACATTAGTCTTGTGCATAGATTGGCTATTTTTTAAAAGCCTCTTAGAGATATATGGAAAATGGGCCCCCTATAGTACCATTTACTATCTGGCCCTTCAAGGTCCCCTCAAGATCAATCATAAATGGAAAGGCACCAGCCCCATGTACATATTAGACAAGGTCTTGGCAAGGAAAATCTAGAAGAAAGGCTTTGTGAGGGAACCTCACCCTCAAATCTACCTCAAAGACTAGCATCCCCCATTGAATTCCTAGACATGATTGCCCTAAAGCTAAATAATATAGTGGAAGATGACTTTAAGGTTATTTCTAAGGCATATGGGTCTGATGAAGAGGAGGAACATGTTGAAGAAGCATAAGCCCAAATAGAGGAGGCTAAAAAAGAAAAATGGAAAGAACCTACCATCAATCTTGTCCTAGTATAACCATTAAGGAAGAGCAAGGTATAATTAGTAATAGTACCAGTGGGGAAAAAGAAGCCCATTGTAACTTTCACTCATATTATGAGTGAAATCAACTTATTCAATGATGAATTCCCCATTCATGGAGAAATCATCAATAATTAGTTCATCTATGGGAAAATGTAGAAGATCCCCTCCTTATCCCACTCATGGGGCCTTGACCCAAAGTATCAATATTAATGTACATGATGATATCAAGACATGGATAAGGGATTTGATGAAGGAGGAGGAAGAGAGAAGTATAGTGGCCACTGCAAGGTTAGACAACAAAAAAAAATAGAGACTCTAGGAGCCTCAAACAACACCCAAATGGAGGCTCCTAAACCTCCAAAGTATACAAATCTAACTACCACTGTAAAATCCAATCTTAAGACAAAATGCTTAGAAAGAGTGATAAATAGAAAGGCCATGGTTGGTACTAAATAATTCACCTTCTAAAAGGTTGATCCATTTACAGGCTTAACTCTAGTTTGGGGATAGAAGCCTGGTGAACTCCCCATCCATGAGGAAGATATATAAAGCCTAGATAATGCTCATTCATCTCAAGTCAGAATAGGCATCAAGGGTATGAAGAAAAATATCTATAATTTGGTGAAGGAAAAAGAAAATCTAGAGACTGAGGTAGTGCTATCAGTCTTAGAAGCCATGGTGAAAATGTTATATGAATCATTATATGACATGTTTGATGTAATGATAATAATGAATCCAAAGTAGAGTGAATTGTCATAGAAAAACATAATGGCTAAGGGTCTAATATCCTAATTATAAGCTTTAGAGTATAAAATAATAGGGTTAACCAACATATATGTTGAAAGTTAGATCCCTTGGTTCAAAATAATTAGTTTGGGACATATGAATGCAATTTTGGGAATTGTTATTGACAAAGTCTAGAGTTTATGTACATGATCTAAGGATCTAGAGAGACTCCTAATAGATGATGAGGATATAATATAAAGGATTTAACATCTCTTTGGGACTATGGCCACTGAATCTACATATCCCACTATCTTAGGCATCATGAAAGATGATGAATTTAAACATAGGGCTACTTTGGTGACACATAAAATAAGAATCAAAGATTAAGTCCAATCTAGATTAGGAAATAGAAGTATCATAAAAAATATATTTAATGTAAGTGAAAGGATAATTGAGGCCAAGAGCATCAAGGAAGCCATGGACAAAAATGATAGGGAATTAAATGAGGTAGCTGATAAAGAGGAGGAGTGTCTCCTAAAACTAGCTGTGGACTTGGATCTAGTTAATGAGTAATACTCCAAAAACATCAAGTGAGTTCTCAAGTGTAGGGCCCACCAACCAACTGAATAATATACCATTTTATAAAATTATATAACATTTTGAAAGAGTAATATTCTTTTATAAAGGCATATGCTAGTTTATTAGTGTATTTGCCTCTAGGTTAGTCCATTTAGAAAAGCAAATGCATTCTAGAACTTTAGATAAGGAAAACAATCCTTTTATTTGTAGATTTTTATGTTGTAACTAACTGATATACTATTTTGTCCTTCTATAAAAGATAGTATTTCCATTTTGTAAAGAGAGAATTTCAAACAAAATTTGTGTACTTTGAGTAGTTAATACATTAAAGGAATTTTGTAAAGATTATCCAAGTTTTTTTGTGTCAATTGTTATATGGATTTTATCTCAATTGCTTATTCTAAGTCTTAAATTTTAATGGTTTCTATGAATCCTGAGTTGCATCTTTGATTACAAGGTCTTTAATTTGTGCTTATGATAGATTAGTTGAATCATCTTAATTTTGCTTCTTAGTATTTGCTCTGCATTAAGATGTGTAAATGATATTTGAATGTGGTATCAAATCTTTAAAGTAAATTCATTTCTTATACTTCTTTATATAATCCTTAGAGGTTTGTCTTGTGTGTAGTGAGGTCTGAGCTTATGCTATTTTACACTATATATTGGTTAAATGCATACCTAGTTATAATTGAAACTTTATCATAATGTTTTAGGTTAAGATCAATAATCACTTATTCTTTTCTACCCTACCCTTCTCTTTTGCTTTTTTGTATCCAAATCACTTTAGTATAGATCTCACAATAAAAATTCATCTAGATTAGTCTTTAGTATAGAGCTTTGATCATAACTAACTAAGGTCAACATAGGTACTTAAAAATTCATAAGGACCACAGTAGCTCCAAACCACCAAGTAATATAAATATGTGGTATAATTTAAGTTACTCTACCTCTATTTCACCATAGGTAACTAGATTACCGAAACCTACTACTCATGCCATGAATTCTATGAATTCTAAAATGAGAAGTATTCTTAAACACTAAGAGAACCTGTGATACACCTAGAGGCATCAAAAGGAAACTTATATACATCTCATTTAATGATTGATGTGAATGTCAAACATTGTAGGGAAAGATTAACACATGTATCACTATCTTAATTTCATAAGTGATTACTTGTTATAGCATATCCATAATTATAATCATAGTTAACATGATCATATATACACTTTTTATATATAGAAACCATAGTAACTTATGAACTTCCTAGTACTAGGAGCATGAGATTATGTTCAGTATGGAAGATATAAAAAAACCTATAAAACCTACTTTGGATGTAAAAGAGTAGGTAATTTATATTAAACTCAAATAGACCTTTGATGCAATGGACACTAAAGCATTAAGATACAAAGAGGATTTGTTTTATATCTCATTTTTTACTTCATATAATTATCTTGTACAAGTTGTATAATAGTTTGTGGTGGAATTAATGGATGACATTTATCTAAAAAAAATTATTGGAATATACTAAAACATTTTAATTATACTCAAATATATGAATCCTATTCATCCTTACTCTATTTATGTATCTATATGTGGGATTGACCTCTTTGATCACCATCACTACTAAAAAGGAAATTCTAACTCAATGCTCAAATTTCTTTGTTACTCTCAAACTACTTCCAACCTCAAGACAGTTGTCCCTACATTTACAAAACAAGTTTATGCTAGGCAAATAGGTCTAATGTTGCAAACCTATCCACTTATTATGGCCTCATCCCATATAATTTAATGGCTAATTTCCAAATTTTTATTTATTCATTTAGGTCATGCCACGTGCAAGTAGGATAATGGAAATTATTCTAAAGGTTCACTATATAAGAAAATAAAAAACCTCATTCCAAAGGCACTTGATTTATATCTTGACATTATCTATTAAACACTTATACACTACTATACATTGAAAAAATATGCCCAATTCTTCCAAAATTCAAAATCATTTACTAGGATCAATGATAATCCAAGTCTAAATAATTTAAATCAAGCGAAGAGCTAACATTGTCAAGTATCAAATAAAAATATCTAGTTGCATACACATATTCAAGGAGCACATTTTCAAAATCACTCTAGGTGGAAGAACTATGTGTGGCTTGATGTCCTCTTTAAAGGATTTGTATATATAATTAGTGGTGAATCATAAATAGGGGTGATTTGGGTTAGCTTATCTCATTGCACTTGCCCTCTATTTTTATAGGTTTATAGCTATCACAATTACCCCTAGGGTTTTCAAGGCAAAGAGAAAGAAAATAGAGGATTTTATAAGGAATATATATAATCGTAATATCTTATACCTATCTATATAAATAGATGTATGCATCATAATAATCAAAATTTCATCATAGTCAAGTTAGATCAGTCTACAATCAATATACACAACCAATTTATGTTTTTGCCTTGGGAGCGTGAACCCATCCAAAAATATCCATAAAATCTACTTTCAGATATGAGATGGCATAGCCTTGTCTTATTCTTATTTATAATTTCATATAACTACTACAATCAACCACAATTTAAAAAATGATAAGTATATTAATCTTGATTTTACTTACTATTTTAATCATATGCCACTTGTCAATCCATTTTAATTAATTATGTTTTACATTCAAAATTATTATTAAATGTCATATATTACAATCTATATAGATCTATAAATTTTTATACATATTAAACAATATAAAATTAAAAATAAGATAAACATATTGGTGAAGCCATTTTTTCCTTCAACATTGCTTTTTTTTAGGGGTTTAATTGATTTCAAGATTCTCATACACTAAGAAGAAATATGATCATCCTTTCCATGATTTGATTGAGCACTACTCTAGGATTTATCTTTGAATTAGGATTTCATATTGAACTCTTAAATATGTTCTATAAATTTTAAAACTCATAGGAGCTTTCATTATAGTCAAAGAGGTTATTAGTTTTACCTCAGGCATGGTTTGAGAAGTATTTCTCCAATACTCAAGCCATTATAAAATATTATATATGAACTTTGTTTTCTACGTACTCTATGGTATATTAAAAATTCATATAGTTTTTTCCATTTTTAAATGATAGGAAGCCTTTTGATCATTTAGTTTTATAGTTACCTGGTAAGCAGTTACCTTGGGAAGTTACTCTCAACATACTTCAGAGACTAGATAATGTGGCTATAGTATGGTGGATTCCTTAGTAGTTAGTTCCCCTTTGGGAGTTTTTCAATATTCATAACTGAGACCAGTATATCTAAGATCCTATAAATCAAACACACCCTGCCTAGTTTATAAATGTATTTTATTTATGTATTTTTATCTAGTTAATGAAGTTCATCATCACATATTATGTTACTTTTTGAGGTGTTTTTTTATTCACTATATATTTTAATTTCTATAATTCAAATAACATTAAAGTCCTAAAATGAATAAATTATAATTTCAAACCTTCATCAAATCATATTGTTATAATATTATATCACACCATGATCCCCCTATGATATGAGTACCACTAAGTCAATTATTAAAAAAATTAAGTATGATTTGGGAAAAAAAGAGTTGTACATTTCGAATTCTAAAATGCATACTACACACCCTATTGATGGAATTATCATGACTATTGATATTGATAAAGCTAATATAGATAAATTGAATGAAATTAATGACATTAAATTCATCAAATATCTCAACTCCAATCCACATGAAATTGATACATTACTATACATTGTAAGAGATTGAAAAAAATATCAAGATTCTATGTTTGGAGAATAATATGATCCCTTATGTAATCTTAATCAAGCCAATAATTCCACTATAGGTATTTTAGTTTCTAACATTACTTTTGTTCTTATATCAACACCTCTAATTACATATTTATACATAGACATCATGCCTAGACAATTATACACTAACATCATCTGATTTAACTTTTTAGGGTTTTACACAAGTAATTCCTAAGTTAGATTAAAGGGTTGAGATGTCTAAATCAATCAAATACTATTCAATAATGAAGTAATAATTTGTTATATATTTTGAAATTACTTGAATTTATAAAAATAGTAACAAATATGCATAAATATAGACTTAAATAGAAAGTGACTATCAGGGATTATCTGGGTTTTGAAAACTAAGTTATGGAGAGTTCTTAGTGTCATCAATAGGGTCTTAGGATCTGTTTGCTCACTAGATAGCAGTAATCCACTTGGATAGTAGTGCCATATTATTTTATTATACTCAAATTGGTGCTAGTGTCCTCCTTATAGGACTATTCTTGTTTTTTGGGAGCACATATACCTATGTTTTTAGGTATTGTTCCTATGTGCACGTAATTTGGAACTCTATGTTGTTCATGGAAAACCTGATTTAGTATGCAAACCTTGATAATCCTTACAAGTATGTCATGATAAAAAAATGTGTGTTCATTAGTAATATAGGCTAGACATCCTCAAAACCCCATTTTTAAGAGAGTTGCCTAAATACCAATTCTTTGAGGAGGGATCAAGCTTGATGTAGTTCTCCCACCTAATGTTTGATGCAAGTTCAAGTGAATGCTAGAATGAGAGTGGTCTTATATGCCTTGAGTCTTCTTAAGCTTTAAGATATTTTAAATATGGGCTTAGATATGTTTTAGATGATAGTATGTATAAGTAAGGAAGAATAGGGATCAAGTATCTTTATTTTTTTCAACTTGTCTTTTGTTTGAATGGGATTTTTTCATTCATTTCCCATATAATAAATAAAGGCCAAATATACTTGTATTTATAGATATTTATAACTTGTGAGGATAATAAAATGTGCTTAGGCCAACCTTTAGAGGGGAACAATTTTGAAAAAATATTTGTTCCATAGATTTAGGTTAAAGGACAATAGTACCTAGCTGGGGACACTAGCACCATGTAGCTATAATGTCTCAATTGTGGCACTAATGTCCACCTAGTATAATGCTAGGAAAAATATGTTGGGATCTCGGAAAGGTATATTGGGACTATATTTGAGATGATTGTAGATGTATGTGGTCTACATAATGATTGGAAAAGTGTGTCAAAGGCTCTAGGATAGGTATAGGAATAAGCTAGGAATAGGCTAACTCAAGAAAAACTTCTAGCATCCAAATACCACTTTTATGTGGTTATCCCCCCCCCCCATTATGATAGAAGTGTAATAAATAAAAATGGCTAGTATAAAGGAAAAATAAGATTACCTAGACTTACCTTGGAATTTAAGTCCATGTAGTTGAATCTAAGTATGCAAATATAGGTATGCATGATCCAAAGTAATGACATATAATAAAACATGCAAAAATTAGCCTTTAATTAAGAGATGATCAAAAGAAAAAACTAACTATGCTAAAATAATGTAACTACATAAAGATAAGTAAAGAGAGAGGAAATAATTAATACACCTCATTAGGTGTGCAAAATACTGCATGAACCTAGTGATAACCTATGTGTGTGAGTATACATAGTGATCATATCATCGAATATCTTTGATTGAGATGATGTCTTGCTCAATCCTCATATGGGTGGCTCAAGAACTCAATCCATTTTTGACTCCATCATTTCCCACCCCTGCTTGGTGGATCTTTATCTGTGAATAGCTTGGATAGGACTGGAAGTGTGTTTGGCCATCTCATGTGGGTAGCTTAAGAACTCAATTAGTCCATGAATCCATCATTTTTGACCCATGTGAAGTATAATCATATATAAATGAACTAAAATCTACAACAACTTGAGTATATTAGGTGGCTTTAGGCCATTTGAGATTGTCAACCACTATCAAAGGAGTAAGGAATGAATCTAATCAAACCTATGAATATATCTATGAAAATATATATTATTTTTGGTGTACTAGTCTACCTAATATATATTGTCTTGAAGTTAGGGATAATGGATAGTAGTACCTTGTAGTGGATAATATCACCCTATGACTCTAGTGTCCCAATCAGGACACTAATGTTTTCCTAGTTTGAAATATAGGTGAACTACACTATTTTCTAAGTTTCTATTCTTTTCTATGTTTGTCATATGTCTGATTTATGAAATTGATCTTGCATGATGAAATTTATATGTGAATATAAAATTAGGATATTGATATTTGTGAAAAACCCTTGTGAATTCCCCCTCTTTTTAGGTTAGTTATGAAACCTATGTAATAATTATCATTAAAATAATAAGCTCTTCAAAATGTGTTAGTTGTAGCAGATGCATGATATTACAATACAATATACAAACATAACATTAGAGTTTAAATGAATCTAAGCATAAGAAGGTAATGTAAAATGTATATTTTAATATACCATTACAAAAGGGTGTCAAAATAGATGTAATCAATGTGTATAACATAAAATTTAATAAACTACCTAGGGGGATAGAGTATGATGTCCATCACAACACCCATGTAGGAAGGGTAGATGCATGAGATCCCTTATGGCATCAAAAAATGGTGTGTGTAAAAATTAAACACAAATGTCATGGTGAAGAAGCATACAATGAAGTATACATAAAATCACATGAGGAATGAAAAGGTAAGCCAAGGGGCCATAATACAAGGGACATGGTCACATGTCACTAAATTTGAGAATGAAGATGTACAAGGACATATTTAAATGTCGACATATACAAACACTAATTTTTTTGGATTAGAGCCATATAAAAGGACATGTTCAAATGTCTACATATAAAAGTAGGAAATCACACATAAAGGATGTGTAAATATGTCCAAGTCATACAAATAGATAAGTGGCATAGATCCAATAATAATGGAATATTCAAATTCACTTGAAGATTGATGAAGCATAGAAAACATAATCAAGTCTAATCTAGGAAAACTAAAAATGAAATAATTTATAAATATGTAGTAAAAATATATATAAATGCTATGATGTACATATAATGAGTATAATTAGTGATAGATTATAATAACACCACTATATTTTACTATAATAGAGTAATTTTTTTAAAAAATAGTTACACATATTCAACCAATAGATTTCACTATGAGAAATCTAAGTGATCTTTTACTAAATGTATTATATTAACTAACCCCATAAGGTTTATAACTATTACATTTAGCTAATTATCACCATGAAAATTATTTTATAATTTATGAATAGTCCTAAATAAATAATAAAAACTACATTTATTTCATTAATAAAATAATACAATTTCAGTCATGACTAATACAACATTACAACTACTATTATAAAAGTACAAAGAATAAATAGTATAGTTTAAGAAATAATAAAGTCTCAATAAATAATCATATAATGATATAGATCTCCATGGAGAATGAGTTCTCCATGAATTTAAGTATCTATATGTAATATCAAGTGTCATCTCTAGTGTAGTACTGTTGTAGAGAGGGATAGCATCATTTGAGTGATATTCTACACCAACCATGGACCATAAATACCACACATTATCTCCAAATAAGGAAATGGCCCTCCCTTAATAGATGGGTAGATAATGACTGTGTGGGTATCCATAGTAATAAACTAGAACCCGTGTGTTGTAACATAACTAATACATGATGTGCATAATTAAATCCATTTTAAATGATATCATACAAACATGTAAATTATATCAAACACATGAAGTTAAAATGTTTAACTATAAATAATACTTTGGATAAATTTTTCAAATATTTAATGATCTCTAAGATTAGTCAATTTCATACACACCACTCAATCAAATTACACCTCATCTTGTATTGATTGAAGTGATTAAGCTAGTAGAATCCATCCACTACTTATTTAGCATTATAAAAATGATAATTGTTAAATTATATAATAATATTAAAACCAATATATTAAATTAGAATATTCCCTATTCATAGATATATACTATGCTAAGTACAAAACTATCAAATACATACATTTAGTCCATCAAATGTTATACAATGAATCTATATCATCTGGTAATGAATCTAATAATAATATTATTTATTATAGAACAATAAATAAAATCATAAATATTCCTCAATATATACATACCATCTAGATAATAATTATATCTAAACTACAAGTTACTCAATATCAAAATGTAACTTGAAATGTTATTCCATCCATGACACAAACCATTAAGCACAACTTATTTATTTGTTCATATTGTACAAAATAGCAATAGGCCAATCATATAAAAAACTTAATATGTTTTTTATTTAAAAAATTTAAATACTTTATTTTAATACTTCAACTAAACATTAAATACATAACAAATCACCTATATTACCTTGACATATAATAACATTTACCAGTATACAAAAAATTGCATACATCTATATATGGTTTATTCATTCTTAGATTTATAAAAATATCAACAAATCATGTGTTTATTCCATGTGTATATGTACTATTTTTAAAATCTCATATAATTTTATATACAATCTCTAATCTGGTAATGTATACATTATACTCTCAATAGACAATTCACTATCCATGATATTAGAGTATCTCATATATTTTAAGTATACATTCAAGCTGCAATAAATTGTCTCAAACCTTTAATATACCATATAATTCATAATTTAATTATTTTGACTAAAAATATAAACATAATTACTAATTTGAATTTTATCCATTCAATGATTTACCAAATTCTACTATTTCAAAAGACGCAAATCAATCAGCTCATAGACCTATTCTATTTTATTTCATATATAAAGATTAAAGATTAAATACTCATCCAACTATGTTTAAATATTGAGAATTCTATTGGAATATAAATCAATCCTTGACCATGTATACACACATCATATAATATAAAATTTAATAAAAAACTCAAACCTATTATAATCTATGTGAGGGTCTCACTTGTAATTTTAAAAACCAATTTGATTGTGTATAATACATAGACAAAACAAGGTAATTAATTTGAGTGTATATAATGCATAGATAGAACAATATAATCATTAAATTAATAAAATTAGCCTTATAAATTATAAATTTTACTCCAAATTGAAAATAAAACTTCTTTACAATATATATTTCATCTATGTCGATGAGTACAGTGTTTCACTATTCAATATAATTCTTAATAATTGACTTGTAAATATATACCTATGCATTAATTTGAATACATAGCCAACTATATATACTTTTACCCAACTAATTATCTACAATATGCATCATTACCAAGTTTCACACTTTTATATGTTTATGTCTTGTGAATAATTAAACCCAATTCCATATATATTAAATTATGTAGACCACAAAATTTAATGATAGATACTGAGTATATATCCCATAATACATAATTCATAAAATCATTCAAAGCCAATACACATAGAATTTATTCAAAATCCTTAACCTTTGATATATATATATATATATATATATATATATATATATATATATATATATATATATATATAATTGATCCATTAAATCTTGAGTATACATATATATACTTGTGTATATACATCTCATTTATATATTCAAAATTGTTATGAAAACCTATAATGTCCTTACCCAAAATTTTGATGTTAAGTATATATACAAAAATAAATCCCTCAAATCAAAATAAAATTCAATCTACATTTGTTCCTTAATGTTTATATCCCCAAATTGGTTCTATATCTAAAACTGAGTCCAAGACCCTATGCAGTCTAGTTATAAATACCCATTTAACAAAATAAACATACTCTAAATTTGTAGGGTTTAAATTTTTAAAATAGATATTAACACAAAGCCTTCATGGTTATAAAATAAACATTGCATAAATCATATAGTTCTATCCATTCCACTTAGGCTCACTCTGGGTTAGATGCAGGGTTTTGTGGATAGCTGATGTCACATCTTGATTTATCTCCAAGATGAATAACTTGTTTGATATGTGGATTATTATTTAACTAAGCTTTGTTATATGTTAATTATGGGATAGTTATATGTTTCTTAAGTTATATGATTGATTTTTATGAAATAGTTGTACTTTTATATTATGTATTTTATGATCATGTTTATTAGTTATACATCAATATTTTATAGATATAATTATGTTTAGGGATAAATAACTTCATTATTGTGAGGTGGATGAATGATAGATCCATCCTTCAGAGTATGATGGAGGGAGAGCATCATCAGAGAGGATGGTGTAGATGGAGGCATTAGGGGATAATAAAGCAAAAAACTAGAAATCCACGTAGACACCATAGTTTGTATAACATGTTTTTTTATTATTGTTTGAGTTAGATAGTTATGATATATTTTGTTTTCTGGTATAAATGTTTTCCATGATCTTTTGTGTTCTATGAATCATTTTATGTAATTGTATGATTTCACTAATTTATTTTTTGTTGATTTTATTGATTAATTGATTGGATAAATGTGTACCTATCATGTTTAACATGATTTAACATTGTAATTTACATAGATAAATGTTTATTTTAATAGTGTTTGTTTGTATTCTTTGTAGAAATAATAGATGCATTATATTACTTAGTTGATTTAATTTGTAATAGACCATTTATGTTTATAAGGTTACTATTATCAATTTTAATAGTTATATAAACCTGTAAAAGACATAATGAGTTATAAGATCTTTTTTAGGTATTAACAAATGAATTGGCATGAAAAAATGAGATTTGTGTTTTGACTTAAGTATAGTGCTTAGGAAATAAACATAATGTTATGAAAATTGTTATAGAAAATATCATTGTGTTTTTTAAATCATTTGTTAAATTATATGGTTATTTGATTAACCTAGAGAGTTAACTTATAGTTAGAGGTTGAATTCATATTGTTTGATTTTAGATGACTTGGTGTGTGTGTGTGTGTGTGTGTGTGTGTGTGGATCATTTTTATTGTTGTTGAGTTTTGGCATTAATGTTGTCATTGATGTCAAAGGTTCTTGGGAAAGGTGTTCATGAGGTCATTGAAGAATATAGCTATGAGAGATAATATTGATCAATGTTGCAATGCTTATAAATATTTAAGACATGATTGGTATATGTTCTTATCATTTCATGAGTGATGTGAAGGTGAGCATGTAAGGTCATTTTTGTCAAAGTTGTTAAGTGCTTGAGCCTAATAAGTGTCTTAAGAAGGTATGTGCATAGGATGCCTAGTCTTATACATGAAGGGTCATGATGTCTTGATGATATTAATGCACACAAGCATGAGAATTTTTATGATTTTTTTTATAATGTATATGAGGCATTAGATCACTCATATGAGTCTCAAGGTGAGCCTACATGGGTAAGACCTATAGGTCAAGTATGTAACTAGACCTCTTCTAGACCCTGCTTGGCCTATTTAAGCATCATGGTCTATTGTGAAGGCCTATGAAGGATGTATGGAAATTTTTAATAATAACAGAGGTTTATTGATTATATTACTAAGGTGTAAAGAACATCTAAAGAGGAATGAAGATCATTTTTAAGGCTTAATGTGATTTGTAGGTTAAAGTATAGAAAGCAAAGAGAGAGAATGTGGCCTAATGAGGGGTCATGATATGTTTTCACAAAAAATTTGAAATGTGAGAATGTAAAAAGGTATTATATGTTGTTTTAATCATTTTAATATATTTTAAGGTTATGTTTTGCAAGAAAAGGCATGAAAAGTGATTTTGATGTCTCTCGAGTACACATAATGAAGGCATGCAAACCTAAAGACTTTTAGGTGTTCATTGGCATATGTAACCTTTTCATGGTAACTTGAGATATTAAGGAGAGATTTTTAAGGGTCATATATAATATATTTAGGAATTAGTTTTGTAAATGAGGGGAAGTCCTTTATGAATAATTATTAACACTAGAAACAGTGTTAACCCTCTCTAAAACCCTAACAATGACTAATGGAAAAGATGCTATTCAAAACAACCTAGAATGATATAAAATTACTATAAAAAATATTGGATCATGTATTCAAATCTCTCAGGTACCTCCAAGTGTGATTGAGTAATTAGGTGTGTGAGTAGACCCTATAAGAAAGTGTTAGTTTCTCAAAGATTTGTTGTAGCAATCAAAGTTGACGAAGTCAAAGTATAAAAATAATTGGATGGAGAATTTTGATAATTTTATTTTATGTCCATGGTGGTTTATAGATTGGTTATATCCCTTAGGTATTCTAAACTATTCATCCAAGTTATCCAGTTTCTAACAAGTCTAATGGTGGACACACCAAAAAACCCAGGCAATATTGAGAAGGTGATTAGGAATGTGTTATCATGAAATAAGAATGAGTCAAAGGGTATGGATAAATTTATAAGTAACTTTAATACATTTTAATTTTTGGTATAATTTTTGGAGGTTAGTGATTATAGTGAAAATTTTTCTCACAAGTTGACCTAACTAGTTCAGATGAGACAATGAGATACAAGGTTATGAGATTGGTCTACAAGACCAATATTACCATTTTACCATATTATCTTTCTATCTGATAATGGTATAATGATATTACAAGATAATACACATGCATTAAGAGTCTTTTAAATTTTTCATATAGGTGTTAAAAGTCATTATCACCATGGCTAATCTTTGAGGAGAACTGGTAATTCTGAGTGAGCAAGTTGCAGGAGTGTTTTTGAGTCCTTTTGACCTATGTAATAAAGTATAATTATCTTCATAAAGTTTTTTAGGTATTTTATGTTATATTTATATGCTTTATTATAATTTTTTTCCAAACATTATTTTATCTTTACTTGTTTAAGACAAACCTTTTTGTATGTATGGAGGCATAATGTAAACGATACCAGTGGCGTGCTTCAAGTGGTGATTGGAGATAAAATGTGTCATGGAACTAATATTAAATTATCATGGGTATATTTTTATTATAATATGATTTTTTACTTATGTGTGTGTATTTTGGAAATGTTTTGAGGATATCAAAGGGTAATGTGTGATATGAAGGCCTTATTAAATTAGGTCTCCTTAAGGCTTAAAAAGAGGTTTTGGTATTTTATGTTATGGATGATCTATGGTAATGATTGATTAATTTGTTAAAAAAAAATTAAAACATATTTTAGGTGTTATTAAATTTCTCAAGTGTATAGGACCAACCAAGAGGTGTATGATCAATAGCCTAGTATAAGAATAAGTCCTAATTGACTAGTTATAGAATGAGTGAGTGAAAGCAAAGGATATATCACTTTGGAGATATAAAGGAGTTATTATAGACAATAATAAGGGTAAATATAAACTATCATGAAGATATAATAAGGGTAATATATACAAATATCAAGGTCATATTACCTAATATGTCTTGAAGAGATAAAGGTAGGCAAAAAAGCCCAGAAGGTACTTTAAGAGGGATAGAATAGAGAGAAAAACTAAAGAAGGTGATCATCAATAAGGTGTTTTGAAGGTGATCAAAGGTTTTAGGTGACTAATTTAGTGATGAGTCATCTAGGGGGTTAGTACCTCATTTCAAGTTAGTGCTTATTAAAAGCCTAGTTGGGTTGGTGCTTAGCTAATTGGGGTTAGTCCTTATATGGATTTGTTGCTTCATTAAATTATGATCTTTTGGATTATAGGATTGTAATCCATTTACAGGTATTAGTGGTTTTTATTCCCTTTAGGTTTTCCCACTCATATTTGTGCTTTCTCATGTTATGCTCATTTGAATGAATTTTTATGCAGTGATATATCTTCATATTGCTTTGATGGTTCAAGGAATGTTAAAGCACATGTGAAAAGAAGTTTTAAGAGACTGATTCACCCCCTATTAGTCATTATTTTTCTAATAATTGGTATTATATCATAGTCCTATGAAATAAGTCTAAAACTTTTAAGGTGATCCTAATAAGGATAAGATGTCTTGTGATCAAAAGGAAGAAGACAACATGTATGATGAAGAAGTCTACTATGATAGTGAAAAAGGAGAGGCTGAAGTAGACCTTGAAGCTAAGAACATAAGTGCCCTTGATGATTTTAAGCATAAAAATAAGACTATCAAGGATATTATGAGTCATTTATAAGGTGTCAACACAAGGTTTAGGTACAAATATGTTGAGTATGACCAGTTGAAGATAAAGCTAGATTCATTGAAGGTTGAGCATGAATAACTTATAGACAAAATGAGTAAGTCTGAGAGAGAGCATAATTATCTTTACAATTTCTAAAATACATGTTCTTTTTATAATCATACTAAACTAGATACAAATATGCTAACAAACTAGCATATGCCTTTACAATGGAATATTCTATTTAAAAATTTACAAAATTTTACAAGATAGAATATTCTTTAATTTTCTAGTGGGGTCTCTACTTGTCATTACTAGAGGATGCTCATGGCTTTAGCATGTTGCTCATTAACTAGCTCTAGATCCACAACAAGCTTCAAGATTCACTCCTCCTCTTAATCTATCAAGTCATCAAGCTCCCTATCATTACTAGCCATGTCTTCTTTAATGCTCTTAACTTCGTTTATCCTTTTTCCTATATTAAATATCATTTATAGGATCTTACTATTATCAGTTCCAACTTTGCCTTGGATTTTTTCTTTTATTTCTTAAGTTACCAAAGTAGCCCTATGTTTAAATTCTTCATCACTTATTATTCCAAGGATAGTGGGTTATGTAGGATCTATGAGCATAGTCCCAAGAAGTTTTTTAATTATAGTAATTATCTCCTTATCATCTTATAGGAGTGTTCCCACATCATTGTGCCAAGCACTTAAAATTTAAACTTTGTCAACCATAATTCCCAAAATTGTGGTCAAGTGTCCTAAACTAATGGTTTTGAAGTTTAGGATCTATTTCCCTACTTGAATGTTGAGAATTTGGGCTATTTTGTCCTTTGAGGCTTGTCATTAGGTGACTAGGATCTTGTCCAATGCACTCTACCCCTCCAATGTACCCTACCTTAGTTTCATTATTTTGAGTGCTTCAAACATGTCATAAAATGACTCATCAAGCATTTTGGTCATGGCTTCAAGAACTGATAGAATTGCCTATGTTTGCAGGTTTTCCTTTTCCCTTTACAAATTTAGAATCCTTTGTTTCATACCCTAGACCGTATCTTTTGATTTTGCTAACTAAGCCTCAATCAAAATTTCCACATCCTCTTCATGAATTATAGCTTCTCTAAGATATTGACCCCCTACTGAGGTTAATCCTACAAAGGGTTTCAACTTTTGAAAGGTGAATTCCTCTATTCTAACCATGGCTATCCTAGTTATAACCCTTTATAATATAGTTTTTTTAGGGTTAAATTATATGGTAGTGACTAAATTATTGAATTTGGGAGGTTTTGGGACCTCCACACCTAAGCTACTAGATGTTCTTAGAGCATCCATATTATTGATTTTTGGTCCTTGAGTGACCACAATTATTCTATATTCTTACTCTTTCACCATACCATATCCATATCTTCATGTAATCTTGTATTTCAACATCAACAACACTTGTCATGACCCATGAATGGGAAAGAGAGGGGATCTTTTATAGTTTCCCATAAATGAACTAGTCTAGGATAACTAGCTTATGGATGGGGAATTCATCACTGAGCAAATTTTTCCCACTTGTGGGGTGAGAGATGGTCAATCTAGGTCTCTTATTTGGTCCCACAAGAACCAATAGTAGATCTAATTTCCTCTTTTCTTGGGATTCCACAAGGACAAGCTCTTTTACTTTATCATCTCCAAGTTTTCCCTCTTGGACTTGGGCTTATTCAAGTTATTTCCCTTACATATCTATATCATATGCCTTTGCAATCCTTGAGAGCACCCTCAAGTGTCTCTTCTGATTCCAAGGTAATCATGTCTATGTATTAAATTAGGTAAGGTGGCTTTTGGGGTAGTGTTAAAGCTAAAGGACCCTTCCCAAGTCTCTCTTCCAATCTTACTTATACAAATTTCTCCTTACCCTTGCTTTGTTCATAATATTTTTGCTCAGATTACCCCTATGGATATTTTTGTTATTCTTGGGGTGTCCAAGATGGACTTGGTAACAAATGATAGTGTAAAAGATGAATTTATCATCTCTCTCTAGATGGATTATGATCCTTGTATAGCCTATGTTCTAGTTTGATGTTGTGCCCCTAGATCTTGGCTAATACTTATTCATAATTATTAGCTTTGATATAGATGGTCTCATGGACATCATGATGATGTATGTACTCAAGCTTGGAGAGATTATTATCCTTTAAGTGGCTAGCTACTACACTCTTAGGACCCCACATCTTAAGTTCATCAAGTTGAAAACCAAATGAATCCTTATGTTTAGTCATGGTTTTAACCTATTTCTAGTATTGAAGTATGGTCTTTCTAATGATCAGTGGGAAGGGGAGGAGAAAACCTTTTTTTTCTCTTTAAAATTACCATTTATGTCATGTAGGAATTGGGAGGTGATTTATTGCTTAGCTAGCTTGTTAGGAACATATACTGGTAACCTATAAGGCTGGGACATGATCCCCTCAATTCTAATGACCATGTAGTTAGGGTAGTACCATATATCACCTATCATCTCCACGTAATTCTTGATTAGGGGCAAACTCTAGGCATAAAAACACCTATGATTGTCTCAACTATGGTTGAATAAATGTAGTCATAAATGAAATGCATGTGGTTCCTATACTTAAAGATATGTAATTTAGAATAGTGGTGTGAAATGGTGGTTTTACCATCTGAGGACCAATTCCTAATCCTTGGGAAGTTCATTGAGGCAAGAATGGCATATAATAGGTATGCCATCATATAAAATTTCTTGGAGGTCTTCTTTTTTATGGCAGTGAATTGCTTGGTGAGGAAGATACTGATTAAATATCCAATTAGAGGGTTGATATTTTCCTCCACCATGAAATGTACATATGGGACCCAAATTTTATTCACATAGGTGGTTGAGGGGTCTCCAAAAGCTTAGTTCAATAGGGTCATTATAACTCTAATGCCCTATCTAAATTGAATTATTGGGATTTTTCCTCCAAAATCCCTAAGGGTATGGGGTGCTTGGTATAGCCAAGGCCTAAGGACCAAGTTTAGGTCATGCTTGGAGGTCCACTCTTTGATTTTAGATAAATCTACATGAGGAATGGGGAACCTATAATACTTATCAAAAGATAAAAGAGAAAAATATGCTACTTTCTTGGAATTTCCATCTTGAATGATCCATTAATTATCAATTCTATAGTCAATAAATATGGGAGCAATGATATCGATGCAAGGTAGTACCTCAAGATTTGTCACAGTGTAGTGGAGGTCAACCATCTAAGTAATGACTAGGTCATAGTGCCTTTGGCTTATTACAATGATTCTTTGATTCTCTTTTGTGATGGTTTTTAATTCCTCAATCATGAAGAAGAGTTCAGACTAGTTCCTAATGCCTAGGATATTTAGGGCTATAGTATCCAATTCAGTGTCCTTGAATATTCAACCTTCATTATCCATTAATAAATAGAGCTTGGTTTCCTCCAAATATTGTCTATGCACTACCATGGTACCTATTTTTTTTAATTATTCACACTGGATGAAATATGATATTTGTGAACTATCTCTTGTGCTTATAAACACAATTAAGTTCTCCTTGGATTAAGTTGTAAATAATTGAGTCTATTTAGGTTACTTTTATGTAGGGTTTTGGAGCTTTAATGGTGGAATATATCCAATATTTTGCTTATATGTGCCTTGGATTTGATTTGGACCTTTACCTTTATACCTTTGCATTCTCAATCCCATAAGTTCTCGTATTTTTTCCTTTTATACTTATGTGGCACCTATGTGGCATCAGTCTGGCCCTTTCACAACATTTTTTTGAATTCCATTTGATCACTAGATGCTGGTATTCAAAAATGCCTCTTTTATTTCACACCATCTAATTAGAATTTAGGATTAGCATGAGCCATTAATTATAATCTAGGACCTTGTATGTGATTGGCTCTTTGGTGCTAAAAATTTTACTTGTGACACTTGGCCTATTTACATTCATCTTCATGCTCCAAATATTATGTTAGTGCTTAGATGAATTAATGTTAGCCACACAATGAGCTCATGGGATTTTGAAAATTCATGAATACCTTCATGCCATTGGATAAAAATCTAGTGACAAAGTGTACACCATAAAATCATCTTGTTAGCAATTTCTTTAATGAACTTTCACCATGCATTGAGCTCATGGGTTCTTAAGGCCTCATTATAAATTATTTGGGAATCATCATGTTATTGGATCAAAATCTAGGGATAAAGTGCCTGTTGTGATCTACAGAGATTCCAAAACACTAAGTTAGTTCTTTATTAAGACCATGACTTAGGATTAAGTATATTAGGCTAAGGTTTGTTTTGTTTATTTAAGCATGAAATAAACCTTAGGTCAACAGGTTTATGCCTATGTTTTCATATTAATATGCAAGGGGGGCATGGCCTAAATATTCTAGGCCAATGTTTACACCATGTTTAATAAACATAATGTATGTATTAGTCTAAAATATTTATGCCAAGGATTTATAAAATATACTCAAAAGTATCAACATGCCATAATGGTATAACAAAAAACACATTAAAACTTTTATTTAGAAGCATTTGGTCTAACTTTTATGCTAGAAGGACTCTCCTTTTAAAATAAGACTTAGTATAAGTTTATAGCTTAAGGTTCATGATATTTAAATAAAATGTCATGGTGACCTTAAAGTATAAATTTGGACTAAGTTTATTTTGTGTATATTTAGATCATAATACCATTTCCACATTTTGAAATTTGAAGACTAGTAGTGTTTGAGCATTTTTTTAGCACTTCCCTAAGATTTTAAAGACATTTCTAAACCTTCTAGCAAGATTTTGGAGTGAATTTTGATCTTGAGTGGGATAATTAATTATCTTTAATTTGATGGTCTCATATACATAAAATATAGTCTCATGGAAATCAAATGATGGTCACATGAATGCCAATTTTAAGCTAGTGAAGTTTTTAATTTGATGGGCTTAAAGTTGATGGTCATGCATACATCAAATATGTCCTTACAGATGTCAAATGATGGTCACATTAATGTAAATTTTAAGATCATCAAATTATTATAACTTAATGTGAGAATTCCACTTGGGAAATCTACGAGGCTTCCCAAGATCTTAGACTTAATTCACTCTATTGGATCAAAAATATGTAATGAAGCATCAGCCATTGATCTTGATCTGAGAACTTGCTCATGATTGGTTTTTGTTGCTAGGTGGGTCCATTTACTTTTAATACTTGAATGTTAGGTGCCACATGTCAATCATTTAATCCTTATATAACCCTTCTCTTTTCAATTATGCCTTTCTCCATCTATCGAGAGGCCATGATGAAGTGAGAACCATTGATTGTGATCTGAGAGCTTGAATGTGATTGGTCTAATGGATTATATGCAATATTCTATCAAGCTTTCCTTGCATCATTTGATAGAAAGGTTTCAAGAATGAACAAGCCATCAGATCATCAAAGATGCATGATATTTAAGTCAAAGCTCAAGCTTTCCTTATTCTATTGGATCAAATGCCATGATAAAGTGTGGGTTTTTGGATCCTACAAGATGTAAGGAAGTTACTATTAGGATCCCAGTGATAAATACTTAGGCTAAAGTATTAAGACCAAGGTCTTAATTGTATTAATAAATATGTTAGGACCTTATAATTAAAACCTTAGGCTATGGTATAAACAATGGACCGAGTTAACATAGAAGTGGACTCAGGAAATTGGAACTTAGGCTAAGACATTAACACTAAGGTCCTCTTAGTATTTACAAAATATGTCAGGGCCTTAAGGTTAACATCTTAGGCTATGTTTAGGAAACATTAAAAGGACCCTATAGAACAAAGGTTAGTTAGGCATACAAAAGAACTTTTTAAATGGTGGGACCAAGGACCTTAGACTAATTTTTAGTTATGTTAATAAACATGATTAAAGTTAGAACATGAATTTTATTCCTAGGTCCAAAATGAACTTTCAAAATGTTTCCACCAATTTGGTTCCCACTGATATTCAAATTTGAACTAAGGACTTTGGCCAGTGTTTTAAAACATGAAATTCTCAAGGATGAATGCCATATAACCTATAAATAGATAAATAAAGACCATTTATTAGTGATGTTAGTCTAAATTAAAGCAAAAACAAAACCAAGTAATCTTGATTTTAATAAAGTGGATGATGTTCAAATTCTATAAATGATCCTGACATGCTATATTTCATGTTCAAACTTTGGGGTTTATCCAAGGTTTTAATTTTTTTAAATGGGGGTATGTTGGTCCCAAAAAATAGAGACTCAGGGGGGGACATAGAAATATGTTATAACTTAGAGACTTTGTTTTAGAAAAATAATTAAGTCATCCACTCCATTTGATCAATATCATCATCCAAATCATATTATTATTGAAACAAACCTTACATTGGTAGCATTAGGGAAAAACACCAAGACATAGCCATACTATGTGTGATCTTTGATTCCACTTACTATTTTCCATTGGGTTCAAGAAAAAACTTCCAGGTTTCATGTCCTTAGTCACTAACACTAACTTATAACATGTTAATATGTTCATTAAGAACCATGTTTTTAGCTTAGGGAAGGCTTAAACATTGCTCTATTTCCAACTAGGCATCCATAGCCCTGATAGAGATGCCTTTGGATCCACTCAAGTACTTTCTCCACTACCAATTAGGCATCTATAACATTGATGGAGATTACCAGAATCACCTATGCTTACAAATCATTTGATTTTGCATAGAGTTATTTTTTGTATTTTCTTGAGATTTATAATCTTTTAACAAGGTTGGGAACCATAATAGCTAGATTTTAGGATTTGGTCAAGTGTTTGATCTTTGTAAAATCATTTATGGTTGCAACCTTCATCCCAAGAAAGGATATTAATTAAGTGCTAGTATGACTATATAATGATAATTTACATTTTCACCCTACAAGTGCAAATCTTCTTAAAACCTATTTGAGGCTAGAACAATGATTAAGTTCCCATGAAACAATTGACTTATTATATTAGTATTTATGAGTTTGTGTAAATTACAACATTATGCTTACATTTCATGACCATGGTCATCATATGCATGGGGTTCATACCTTCATGTATGATTTTTGAGAACTTTCAAACAATCTTCATAATTTTAAGCTTAGGATTGTCTAAAAGGACTTATTGGAATCAAGGAACAAAGAAAAAGGAAAGAAACACATAAAAAAATCAAGAAAGAAAGACAACAAGGGAAAAAAATAAATGTATACATTCTTATTCATAAACAAGGGACAAGAAAGAAAGAACTAAATAGAAACTAGCTAGCCTACCTACTCTAAATCTAACCATCTTACAGTTTACTCCATAAAGACCTCTAAAGGAGCAGTAGAGAATTAGTGATTGAGGTATTGCTCATTGTTGGGAAATGTAAACTCTAATCCTTGTATATATTTTATCTTGAATTTGTTGTTCACTAATGTTTTTGCAATCTAGTATGGGCCAATCCACATGGGTGTGAATTTACCATGTTTATCCTTAGACTTAGATGCGTTCTCCAAAAGGAGAACCAGGTCTCCCTATTTAGACACCTTGATCTTGGAATTTTTATCAAATCATCTCTTAACTATGGTTTTATGTCTACTAAAATTAGTAAAGGCTATATCCTTTGCATCTTCCATCTGAATGATATCTATTAATCTAGAGTTGGCAAGCTCTTAGCTTTCTTTCATATATTCTTATATGAATCTATATGTAGGAAACTTGAGGGTGATAGGAAAGATATGTTCCTATCCATAAACTAATATAAATGGTAGTCTCTTAAGGCTTTCTTGATTCTTATCCTATCAGCTCAAAGTGCAAATTTAAGGAGTTTATGCCAAGTCCTAGGTTCATCTATAGCAGACTTCTTGATTGCTTTCATTGGGTTCTTATTTGTATATTCAAAGACTCTATTCCCTTAGGGATATTGGTTGGATGCAAACTTGAGAGTGATTCCATTATCATAATCCCATTTATTCATCTATATATATATGAATGCATACCCATTATCACACACTAGAGATACTGGAAATCCAAACCTAGAATGGATATTTTCTTCTAAAAAGTTGATCACTTCTTCAGTCCTACATTATTTAGTGACTACAACTTTACTCCACCTTGTATAATAGTCTATGGCAATCAATACATATTTGTGACCCTTAGATGAATTAGGGTTGATTACCCCAAATTCTAACCCCCATTCAGTAAAGGGTTTGTCAATCATGACTAGTTGCAGTGGCATTATTTCCTTTGGTTCCTCGGTACTAAAAATCTAACATGAATGACATTCCCTCACATGTTTATGAACATACTTAAAAATATTTGGCCAATAATATACATCTTTGACATTTTTATGGGCTATGGTTATCCTAGATGGATGTCCAACACCTAGCTTTTCATGAAATGTGCTCATTATTTAGGTGGCTTCTTCTTGTGAGACACATCTCAAATAAATTCCTTCAAAATTTCTTCTATACAAGATCCCATTCTTTATTAAGTAGTGGGTATTTTTCAATCTTAGATCCCTCTTTTACTCCTTGGATAGACCTGCAGGAAAATTACCATTAATAATCAAATGTATGATTGAATCATACCACTAACTAGATTGAAAGTTTTGTTTATCCACTTGTATAATACTTAGTCTAGGGTTAGTATTAACAATAATCTAGATTAGACCTTGGCATCTTACCAATTTTGTTGTTTTCATCTCCAAATCATATTCCTAGAAAACTAACATCCACTTACCTCTACATTCTCCTAATTCATTCTAAATTAACATAAATTTGATGGTAGAGTCATGTAAGATAGCATGGAACTTATTTCTAAGGATGTAATGCTTGAATTCTTAATTGCCTTAACTAATGCATATACATGTTTGTTGATCAATGAATAATTTAACTCAAAATTATTAAAATTAGTGCTCATAAAATCAATTGAGTTGTCACACCCTTCAATTTTTTGAGTCAATATTACATCCATAGTGTGGTCAGATGTAAAGGAATAGAGGTATAAGTCCCTTAAAATATTAGGACTTATAAGGACTAAAGCTTAGCTAATGGCTTTCTTGATATCATCGAATGCATTTTTAGACTCTTCATTCCATCTGACCTTGGCATCCTTATTTAACATGTCATTTAGTGACTTGATAATCTCTACAAAGCCATAAATAAACTTTCTTACAAAATTTATCTTACCAAAGAATGAATTTATCTCTTTCTTACTATTTGGAGGTTATATTCAAGATATGGCCTCTACTTTTTAAGGATCTATAGAGATACCATATTTAGTTATAACATGACCCAATAATTTATCTTGAATCACACAAATATAATCTTATTAGGGTTTACAAAAATTCCATACCTTTTACATATTTCAAAAACTTGATACAAATACATGAAGTGATCTTCCCTATTTTTGGAAAAACCTATTAGATCATCCATATAAGTAATGATGTATTTACCTATCAAGCTTTGGAAGGCATGGTCTATATCTCTTGAGAAGGTAACTCCTACATTTATTATCCCAAAGGGAATCCTCTTGTAAGCAAAGGTTCCCCACTTTGTGCTAAAATTTGTATTCACATGTCCTCTTTATCAACCAACACTTGGTTGTAACCTAAAAACCCATCAAGAAAAGACATCATAGCTAAACCTAAAACAACTTGAATAACTTGCTCTAGGGAAGAAAGGGTATATTTATCCTTTTTTAATGCTTTGTTTAAGATTATAAAGTCAATATAAAGTCTAATCACACCATTCATCTTCCTAACTAACACCAAATTAACCACCCAAGTGGAATACCTAATGGGGAAGACTATCCTAGCATCTAATAATCTTTTGACCTCCTTAAAGATCATGGGTTCTAGGATAGGGTTTACAAGCCTTTATTTCTACCTAAATGGTTTAAAACTCTCCTTAAGGGGTATTTTATGGGTAATGATCCTTGGATTAAATATCTTTAAATCATCATAGGACCATGCTATGACATCCCTGTATTAGGTAAGGATCTCTTTGGCTTTCTTATTTTTAATGTTTGTACAAGATGTTCTAACATTTACTAGATATAGTTGATCTTGGAGGCCAAGATTAATAGAATTATAATATTTACCACTTACCTTAATAACCTTGGAAACTTTAAGCAATTTTTTCTAATCAAACAGTCTCTCCAAAGCAATCATCCCCTTGGGGATCTTATTGTCATTCAACTAAATGACTTTACCATCAAATTTGTCCCCTTTAGATACATTTTCATTGGTCTCATAAATAATATGAGCTCAAAATTATCCATAATTGGTCATGAAATATAATATCTATTGGTCATCATTGAAAACTTAGAAATGGTTAACATTATCAGGCACTAAAAGACAAAGTATTAGTTCTATTCTAAAATTAGGGGAATCTTGGATAGGCATGAGGTTGGTTGAAGTAGATACCAAATCATCAATATCTTGGGATGGAAATGATACCAAATTCATCAAAGGATTAAATCAAATCCAAAACCCTAAACTTATACCTTTTCAAGTATGAAAGCTTACATTGGTATTTGTTTCTTACTTGATTGACCACTAGTTCTAAATATCCATAAATTAGTAGTTCTTTGACCTTATTCTTTATAGAAAATTATAAACCCAAGATAAGGTATTTGTAATAAAAAATATTGTTAGTATAAGCTAATTGGAGCCTGTAATAAGCATGATCATTTTTATTAGTAGGGTTAGTTAAAAAAATACCAACACCTGATCCAACATTACACCTAGCACCATCAAAATGTAATTTCTATAGTGTAGGAACAACATGAGTATTCTTGGGATCACATACCTTATAAGTATCTAGGGTGAAAACCCCTAAGTTTGAGTCTATTATTTTTACTCTCTCATTAATAACATTTTACTTAGTTATCATATGTTTTATTCTTGGTTCTCTCCCAACCCTAATTTGATTAAGAACTCCCTTCCAAGGTAGCCACAGATGTGAGCAATCTATAGACATGTAACCATTCAAAGCCTTGGTCTATTCCCTACTCAATAAGTTTCCATAAACATTAGGTATATCAACAAATTGAATATCAATTAACTAATGTACCCTAAGCTTAGAATCTAGTTACATGTGAACATTTAGAAGCTCTCTTATTACCCTAACTCTATATTTGTCTAATTGGGTGAAAACCCTATCAAACTTAATGAGAGTTAGGCCAAGTTATTTTCATATACCTATAGGAATTATATTTTTAGATGCTCCTAAATATAATAATAAATATGTAAGTCTTTACCAAACATCTTTATAGTGAGCAAGAAAGGAGGAGATTCAACCTTGGCCTTGTGCACAATCACATTGGCATGATTAATCCATGGTAGATTGTTAGAATTATTTGACAAAGAATCCAATAGAAGGTCTATTTTCTCTATAATCTATGTAATTTTATGAAATGTAATAGTATACTTTACCTTATTCATGTCCTTAACTATATTATATCTAGTTTTTAAAGAACTAAGAATTTCAATGTTGGGTTTAAAAGTACTCCCTTTAGGTGGCTCAAGATTATTACTTGAAAAAGTATCTGGGGGAGTTCCAAAATTATTTGGAGTTGTTGAGGTGGTAAAAGGATACCTATATTCCATATTCATTAAGAGATAGGTGTTGTTTAATAACTAGTGAAAGGTTTGGATCTCTTTAGGGATCTCATTAGGTTCATTTTCCTTTTGAAAGGGGAAATCAAAGGTGTCTACCATAAAGGCTTGATCAGGATGTCTTATATCTATATATAGTTTCACTATTATCCTTATTAGGGACCACTTAAAATGTATCCAAATCCTCTTGGAAAGCCTCAAAGGCTTTACAAAATTATATACAATCAATTTCCTCATGTTTGGCTATGTAATGTACCCTCTAATAATTAGGTAATACAATATTAGTGAGGTTAATGTCCATGGTCTTCTTTTCAAAAGATTGGTCGTTATTCCTATTATTATGAAACATATCATTATAAAATCTATTATTTGGCCTATTAAACCTTTAAAATGAGAAGTTCCTACCAAAACTTTTAGCATTATTTCCAACTTATTTTTACAACTAAATAATATTAGTGCTCAACTTTTAGACCATTTTTAAGATAGATTCATTTTCATTTTTAATATTTTTATAATTATGTACCTAGTTGTTGTTAGCATATGGTACCAAAAAAATTTAATCATTTAGATTTAATCCATTAGTAAGATGATTTAAGGATCCTAAATTTTGATTGGGAGTTGTATGACTCAATGGTAACTGAGTTAGGTTTGGGAGCTGATTTAAGTCTAGGAGATTTTGGTTATTATTTAGAAATAAGTTCATCATAGGCATTTATGGGTTGATGTTTGGCATATAATATGCCACTTGACCTTGGGGATACATCTAATCATTGATGGTTACTACTTTAGCATAGGCTCTAGCTAATGAAGTTATAGATGGCATGGATCTCTTCAAAAATATAGAGGTCATGGGATCTATTACATCTTTATAAATCTCTAGAGCTAAGACATCATATAACCTATAAGTCTATGGTCCTACTAAAACTTTCCTAAAATATAGCATTGAAGGACCTAATATACTCACTTGTATCTCTTCTAATGGTAGTGAACTGATGGTAGATAACACAAGGACTAATAATCTTACCAAATTGATCTATAAATGCATTTTTGAAACCATCCTAACTAGTGATGTAATTATTAATCAAGTTAAAAAACCATTCATAAGCAGCATCCTTAGATATGAAAGGGAATAACATTAAAGTTATATCCTATTCACAACATTTAGCAATCTTAAGGTGGCTTTAAAATGTTTTATATGTTCTTCTGTAGTTACTATACCTATTAGACTAAATGTAGGTAGATGCTTTTTAGGGTTACATGGGAATTCATGTAACACACCTAGTACATTAATAGAAGACTCTCCCAAAAAATCCATAATTGGACAAATATTGAAGGCACTGGTACCTTGAAGAGGCAAAGTTGGCAAAGATCTAGATCTCTTGCATCAACCTTTGTCACATCTAGATTTTTTGTGAACCTCAAGCTCTAGGAAAGACTCTCTGGTCTCTGAGTGTGATCTTTTTCTAATCCTAGTCAATTCCAACTTTAAACTTGAGGATCTTGCTTGAAATATGATGTATCAAGTCTAAATTTTAAAAATAATAAGAGTTAGACATACACATTGAGCTTATTTTGCAAAGGTGGTATGAAAAATTGTAAAGGACATTGATATTTGACCGAATTAGCTCAAAGACACATTCAATTACATAAATATTGTCTATTTTTATAAGTCTAAGCTTAAAGTAAATTATATATACAAAATATATGTCAACCTTTGATCAAAATGAGTTGTCCTAACTTTAGATACTATGGATTTTCAAATCTCAAGCTAAAGTTACCAAAAACAAGCTTTAATACCCAAAGAACTTCAAAGTAGGCACAAAGATGTGTCACAAATAGAAAATATCAATGATCTTTATACTTTTAATCAAATAATTCACTCAATAACACAAAGATACATTGATCCTTACATAAAATAGACTAATCTCAACAAATATTCAAAGAATTTATGGCCCTCCTTTTGGTTATAGTAGATATTCTCCTATTTATGCTTCTAAATGAACAACAAGTGATCTTAGTGTTTAAAAAACACTTCTCATTTTAAAATTTAGAAATTTCAAAGCTTGAGTTTTAGGTTTTGAAAATCTATTTACATGTGGTGAAATAGTGGTAGAGCAATGTAAACTTTTCCACAATATTTATATGATTCGGTGGTTGGGAGCCACCTTGGTCCATTTTTTGTGAATTATAGAGATTCTATGTTAATACTTAGTGAATTATAATATAGACTTAAGCTATAGACTAATCTAAGTGGATATTTATAATGAATCTAAAACTAAAGTGATCTAGTGTAAAAAAGGAGCAAAGATAAAGGTAAGGTAGACAAAATATGAGTGATTTCTAATTTTAGTCTCAAACATTATGACAGAGCATAAATTACAACTGAGTATGAATTCAACTAATATACAATGTAACATATCCTAAACTCAAATTTCACTATATATAAGTCAAAATTCAAGGAAAATATAAAGAGTCACAAGTAATAACTAGGTATACTTTAAGGAATTAATACTATAATCAAATATCATTAGCACATTTGAATATAGATCAAAATGAAGTGAAGCAAAACCCAAGATACTCTAACTAATCTAGCATATGCACAAATTAAAAACCCAGTGATTTTAGAAAATACAATTCAGATTTCAAAGACACCATTCAAACTCAAGACATCTACTAGAAATTGAGAGAAAAGCTACATTAGTAATTGACATATCAAATATAGACAATCCTTGCAGAATTCCTTGATTATATTAATTTATTCAAGTGTGCAAAAGTCGCTCAAAAATTTCTCTTTTTTACAAATGGTGATACATGCCTTTATAGAAAGATCAAGCAGTATATCAGTTAATTAAAAAATATAGGTGTACAAAGATAAGGATAGTTTTCCTTATAAGTTCTAAAATCCACATGCTTTTCATAATCATACTAACCTAGAGGTAAATATGCTAACAAAATAGCATATGCATTTACAATGGAATATTCTATTTCAAAAGTTACAAAATTTTACAAGATAGAATATTATCTAATTTACTAGTGGGGTCTCTACTTGTTTTTGGAGGATGCTCATGGCTTTATCATGTTATTCATCAACTAGATCTAGATCCACAATAGGCTTTAGGATGCACTCGACCTCTTGATCTACCAAGTCATCAATCTCCCTATCATTCTTGGCCATGTCTTCTTTATTGCTCCTAGATTTATTTATCCTTTCTCTTACATTGAATACCATGTCTAGGATCTTACTATTATTATCTCAAAATTTACCTTGTATTTTTCCTTTGATTTCTTAAGTTACCAAAGTATCCCTATGTTTAAGTTCTTCATCACTTATGATTCCAAGGACAATGGGTTATACATAATCTATGAGCATGATCCCAAGAATTTTTTCAATTATAATAATTAGCTCTTTATCATCTTCCAAGAGTCTCACCACATCATTATGCCAAGCACTCAAACTTTGAACTTTGTCAACCAAAATTACCAAAATTATACTCAAGTGTCCTAAACCAATGGTTTTGATGCCTAAGATATATTTCATTGCTTGAAGGTTGAGAAGTTGGGATATTTTATCCTCTAAGAATTGTTATTGGGTGACCAAACTCTTGGCCAATGCACTCTACCTTATTTTCATTGTTTTGAGTGCTTCAAACATGTCATAAAATGACTCATCAAGCATTTTGTCATGGATTTAGGAATTGATATAATTATCTATGTTTGTATGTTTTCTTTTTTCCTTTTCTAGGTTTAGAATCCTTTGTTTCATGTCTTGGACCCTAGCTTTTACTTGTGTTGAATGGACCTCAATTAAATTTTTTGTAGCCTCTTCATGAATTATAGATTCACCAAGCTATTGACCCCCTACTAGGGCAAAGGGTTCCACCTTTTGAAAGGTGAATTCCTCTATTCCAACCATGGTTATCTTAGTTATAACCCATTCTAATCCATC
This sequence comes from Torreya grandis, assembly GCA_037957365.1. Lineage (NCBI taxonomy): Eukaryota > Viridiplantae > Streptophyta > Pinopsida > Cupressales > Taxaceae > Torreya > Torreya grandis. The sequence continues at coordinate 537,062 of JARHVA010006421.1, forward strand.
TGTTTTAGTGTTGAATTATATGGTAGTAACTGGATTATTAAATTTGGTAGGTTCTGGGACATCCACACCTAAGATACTAGATACTTTTAGAGCATCCATCTTTTTCTTTCTAGTCCTTGAGTGACCACAATTCTTCTTTATTCTTGCTCTTTCACCATAGCCCTTATCCACCTTTTGAAAAGTGAATTAATCTATTCCAACCATGGTTTTCCTAATTTTAACCCTTTCTAATCTAGCTATTTTAGGTTTTAATTAGATGGTAGTGTCTAGCTTCTTAAATTTGGTAGGTTCTGAGACCTCCACACCTAAGCTACTAGATGTTCCTGGAGCATCCATCTTCTTTCTTTCTCATCCTTGAGTGACCACAATTATTATTTATTATTGCTCTTTCACTACAACCCTTATCCATAGATTCATGTCATCTTGTATCTCAACATCATCAATTCCTATCATGGTCCATGAATGGGAAAGAGAGGGTATCTTTTGTAGTTTCCCATCAATGAACTAGTCTAGGATAATTGGCCCATGGATGGGGAATTCATCACTAAAAAAATTTATCTCACTTTTGGGGTGAGAGATGGTGAATCTAAGTCTCTTCTTTAGTCTCAAAATAACTAATGCTATCTCTGATTTCCTTTACTCTTGGGATGGCATAGGGACAAGCTCTTTTCCTTTATCATCTTTAGGCTTTCCCTCTTGTAATTGGGCTTCTTCAAGATACTCTCCTTCCCTATCGATATCATATGCCTCTACAAGATCCTTGAGATCACCCTCAAGTGTCTCTTTTAGTTCCAAGGCAATGATGTATATCTATTGAATTAGGGAAGGTGGCCTTTGGGGTAGTGTTAAAGCTGAGGGTCCCTCCCTAGGTCTCTCTTCCAATCTCACTTTACCAATTTATCCTTGGCCTTGCCTTTTTCATCTTTTTTTTGCTCAAGCTACCCCTGTGGCTATTTTTATTCTACATGGGGTGTCTTAGATAGACCTAGTAATAAATGATATTACAAAGGATGCATTTTCCATATCTATCTAGATGGCTTGTCATCCTTGGCTACCCTATGTTCTAGTTTGATGTTGTGCCCCTGGATCCTAGCTAATACTTATTCATAATTTTTAGCTTTGATATATATGGTGTCATGGACACTAAGTTGATGCATGTACTTAATCTTGGGGAGATTCTTCTCCTTTAAGTGGCTAACCACTATGCTCCTAAGATCCCACATCATGAGTTTATCAATCTGAAAACCAAATGAATCCATATGTATAGTCATGTTTTCAACCTATTTCAAGTCTTAAAGTATGGTATTTCTAGTGATTAGGAGGAAGAGGTAGAGAAGACCTTTCTTTTTCTCTTTAAAACTACTATCAATGCCATGTAGGAATTGGGAGGTTATTTCTTACTCAGCCAGCTTACTAGGAACATATACTGTCAACTTGCAAGGCTAGGACATGATCCCCTTAATTATGATGATTATACAATTAGGGTAGTACTAGATATAACATATCATATCCATGTACTTCCTGATTAGGGGGTAAACCCTAGGCATAGAAACACCTATGATGGCCTCAACTATGACTGGATAAACTGATAAACTTAGTCATAAATGAACTGCATGTGATTCTTATACTTAAAGACATGTAATTTAGAATAGTGGTGTGAAATAGTGGTTTTTCCATTTGGGTATCAATTCCTAATCCTTGGTAAGTTAATAGAGGTAATCATGGCATTTAGTAGGTATGCCATCATATAAAAATACTTGGAGGTCATACTTTTAATGGCAGTGAATTGTTTGGTAAGGAAGATATTGATTAAATATTTAATTAGAGGGGTAAGCTTTTCCTCCACCATGAAATGTACATATGGAACCCAAATTTTATCCACCTAGGTGGTTTAAGGGGCTTAAAAGGATCAATTAAATAGGGTCATTATAACTCTAATGCCCTCTCTAAATTGAATTATAAGGATTTTTCCTTCAAAATCCTTGAAGATGTGGGGTCCTTGGTGTATCTAGGGCCTAAGGACCAATTCTAGGTCATGCTTGGAGGTCCACTCTTTGATTTTGGACAAATATACATGGGGAATGGGGAGTTTATAATACTTATCAAAAGCTACAGAAGAAATATATGCCAATTTCTTAGAATTTCCCTCCTAATGATCCATTCATTATCAATTCTATAGTCAACAAATATGGGAACAAGGATATCCATGAAATGTAGTACCTCAAGCTTTACTACAACATAGTGGAGGCTGGCCATCTGAATAGTGACTAGGTCATAATGCCTCTGGATTACTATAGTGATTCTTTGTTCCTCTTTTATGATGGGCTTCAATTACTAGCTCATGAAGAAGAGTTCAGACCAGTTCTTAATTCTTTGAATATTTAGGGCTGTAGTATCCAATTCAATGTCCTTAAAGATTTGGCCTTCATTATCTATTGATAAATAGAGCTTATTTTCCTCTTTAAACTATTTTTTGCATGATGCCATGGTCCCTATTTTTTCCTAATTATTCACATCAAATGATAGATAATCTATATGAAATCTCTATTTCACTTAGAAACACAATTAAGTTCTCCTTGGATCAAGTTGTAAATAATTGAGTCCATTTAGGTCAATTTTATCTAGGGTTTAGGGTTTTGGAGCTTTAATGGTAGAATATATCCAATCTTTGGCCTATATGTGCCTTGGATTTTATTTGGACATTTGCCTATATACCTTTACATTCTCAAGCCCACAAGATCTTGTATTTTTTCCTATTATACTTGTATGGCACCTATGTGGCATTAATCTAGGCCTTTCACATCATTTTTCATAAATGCCATTTGAGCATTAGCTCTTGGCATTCAAAAATGCCTCTTTTATTTTGTACCATTTAATAATAATCTAGGATTAACATGAGCCATTGATTATAATCTGGTCCTTTGCCTATGATTGGCTCCTTGGTGCTAAAAATTGTATTTGTGACACTTGGCATCTTTACACACCTCTTTATGCTCCAAATCTTATGTCAGTGCTTGGATGAATGAACGTTAACCATGCAACAAGCTCATGGGATTTTGAAAATTCATGAGCATCTTCACACTATTGGATCAAAATCCAATGACAAAGCACATGCAATTAAATTATCTCATCATCTCTATCATGAATTCACTTTCACCATGCATCAATTTTATGGGCTATTAAGGCCTCATTGAAAATTATTTGGGAAGTGTCACATCATTCGATCAAAATATAGGGATAAAACATGCACTATGATCTACAAATATGCTCAGAAATTAAGTTAGTTCATTATGAAGACCACAACTTAGGCTTAACTCCATTAGGCTAAGGTTTGGTTTATTTATTTAAGCATGAAATAAAGCTTAGCTCAATGGGTTTATGCCTAAGTTTTGCAATTAATATGCAAGAAGACCATGGCCTAAATATTCTAGGCCAATGTTTGTGTTATGTTCAATAAATAACATGTATGTATTGGTCTAAAATATTTATGCCAAGGATTTATAAAATATTCTCAAAAGGATTAACATGTCCTAATGGTCTAACAAAAAACACATTATAACTTTTATCTAGAAGCATTTGGTGTAACTTTTACGCTCTAAGGACTCTCCTTTTAAAATAAGACTTAGTATAAGTCTATAGCTTAAGGTTCATGATATTTAAATAAAATGTCATGGTGACCTTAAAGTATAAATTTGGACTAAGTTTATTTTGTGTATATTTAGATCATAAGACCATTTCCACATTTTTCAATTTGAAGACTACTAGTGTTTGAGAATTTTTTGAGGACTTCCCTTATAATGTAAAGCCATTTTTGAGCCTTTTAAGAAGATTTTGGAGTGAATTTTGATCCTAGTTGGGAAAATTCATTAGATTAAATTTTATGGACTCATGGATGTCAAATATGGTCTCATGAACATAAAATAATGGTCGTGTGAACATCAATTTTAAGATAGTGATTTTTTTAATTTGATGGGCTTAAAGTTGACGATCACACATATGTCAAATATGTCCTTGAAAACATTGAATGATAGTCATGTGAAATTAAATTATAAGCTCATCAAATTATTATGACCCAATGTGAGGATGCCACTTGGGACATCCACAGGGCTTCCCAAGATCTTGGACTTAATTCACTTCATTGGATCAAAAATTTACGATGAAGCATCCACCATTGATCATGATCCAAGAAATTCCTCATGATTGGTTATTATTTCTAGGTAGGTCCCTTCAATTTTAATCCTTGAATGTAATGGTGTTGTATGTTGATCATTACAGGCCTTTCATAACACTTTTCTTTTCAACTGTTCTTGGCTATTTGATTAGAAGGCCATAATGAAGTAAGAACCATTGATTGCTATCTGAGAGATTCAATGTGATTGGTCAAATGGGATATATATGGGATTATATTGAGCTTTCCTTATGTCATTTGATTAAAAGGCCATGAAAAAGTGTGAACTATCAGATCATCAAAGATGCTTGTTGTTTAAGTCAAATCTCAGGTTTTCCTCACTCCATTGGATTAATTGCCATGATAAAACATGGGTCATTGGATCCTATAAGATGTAAGGAATTTATTGTTAGGATCATGGTGATAAATACTTAGGCTAAGGTGTTAAGACTAAGGTCCCTATTATATTAATAAATATATCAGGCCCTTGGAATTAAAACCTTAGGCTAAGGTATAAACAAGGGACCAATTTAACATAAAAGTAGACTCAAGAAATTGAAACTTAGGCTAAGATATTAATACTAAGGTCCTGTTAGTATTTAACAAATACGTCAGGGCCTTAGGGTTAAAATCTTAGGCTATATTTAGGAAACATTAAAAGGACCCTATAGAATGAAGGTTAGTTAGGCATACAAAGGAGATTTTAAAGGGAGAAAATAATAAATGGGACCAAAGACCTTAGACTAAGTTTTAGTTATGTTAATAAACATGATTAAAGTTAAAACATGAATTTTATGCTTAGGTCCAAAATGAACTTTCAAAATGTTTCTACCAATTTGGTTCCTACCGATATTCAAATTTGAACTGAGGGATTTGGATATTATTTTAAAACATGAAATTCTCAAGGATAAATTCCATATAACCTATAACTAGAGTAATAAAGACCATTTATTAGTGATGTTAGTCCAAATTAAATAAAAACAAAACCAAGTAATCCTACTCTTAACAAAGTGGATGATCTTCAAATTCTACAAATGATCTTGACATGCCATATTTCATGTTCAAACTTTAGAGTTTCTCCAGGGTCCCAATTTTCAAAAATGGGTTTATGTTGGTCCCAACTAGTGTCTTGATTTTGGATAATTGGAAAACCAAAACACAAAATGTGTTGTATGTGGAAGGTTTGAAACATAACCTACCTAGTGTAAGTCAACTATGTATTGAAGGACACATATTAACCTTCATGACAAAGGGTGTGATATAAGGAGAACCAAATTAGAAAGGTTAATTTCTAATGATAAAAGGACTTAAAATAATCTATATGTCTTGAATGAGATCAATAAGGAGATATTATTTATGATAAATATGGATGAAATTTGGATATGCCATAAAATATTAGGTCACCTAAACTTTTAAAATCTATTCAAGATAAGCACTAAGTCTATGAAGAACATGCTTAAGATCAAAAAACCTATAAACATACTTTGCAAGGCTTGTCAACATGGTAAGTAGACTATAATAAGGTTCAATTCCAAGGATTAATCTACTAAAATACCCTTGTATTTAATACACACTGATCTATGTGGGCCTATATGAATTTAAATCATTCAAGGAAATGGCTACTTCATGTCAATCATAGATGACTACACAAGAATGACTTGGGTTGCATTCTTAAAATAAAAGTCAAAAGCTCTTGAAAAGTTAAAAGTATTCAAGGATTTTATTGAGAATGAGAATAATGAGAATATCAAGTGCCTAAAATATTATAGAGGAGGAGATATTTGGTCCAAATATTTTGATTAATTCTACAAGGTTCATGGAATAAGGAGACAATTATCAACAACTAGGATACCTAAGTAAAATGGGATAGTGGAAAGAAAGATAAGATATTTCAAGATATGTCTATAAATATGTTAAATAAATCTATATTATCTTATAGATATTGGAGAGAGGAAGTAAGAGTTACAATATACATTTTGAATAGAGGATAGATAAGGACTAATGGAAATAAGACTCCTTATGAATTGTGGAAGGGTAGACCTACTAATGTGGAAACTTTTATAGTGTTTGGAAGTAAATGTTTCATAAAAAGAGATGATAAAAACTTAAGAAATTTTTATTCCATATCTAATGAAAGTATATTCTTAGGATACTCATTAATGAGCTCAACCTATAGATGTTATAACAAGATGTTACAAAAGATAGTGGAAAGTACCAATGTGAAGATTGATGAGAATCACACTCATAGTCAAAGGATACTTTAGAGAGTCTAGATTTAAAGAATGAAGAAGAAAATATAAATGTTGATGAGGAAGAAGAATTTAAGGAGAGATAGGACTCAAAAAGTCCCTCAAGGTATGTAAACAAGGAGAAGGATGATAAGTAATCTAAATCAAGAAAATACTACTCTATTATCTAAGATTGAACCTAAGAATGTTATATAATAAATCAAAGACAAATTTTTAATAGATGTTATGAATGAGGAGTTAGACCAAATAGAAAAGAATGAGACTTGGGAACTAGTTCCTAAGCCTAAAGACAAGAATGTCATTGGAAAAAAGTGGGTGTTTATAAATAAGTTGAATGAAAATGGAGAAGTCACTAGGAATAAGGATATATTGGTATGCAAGGGATATGCACAATTTGAAGGGGTAGAATTTGAGGAGATATTTTCACCAATAAAAATATTAGAGGCCATTAGATTATTTATATCATATTCAAGATTCAAAGGGTTCAAGGTATACTATATGGATGTCAAATATACCTTTCTGAATGAGAATTTAGAAGAGGAAGTGTACATTGAGCAACTTGAGGAGTTATCACTATCAGATGATAGGGACTATGTTTGTAGAGTGAAAAAGGCTCTCTATAGTCCAAGTCAATCTCTTAGAGCTTGGTATGCTAGGTTGGTAAGGTATCTATTAGATCAAGAATTAAAAAGAGGATTTTTAAATAGTAAGCTATACATAAAGATAGAAGATGACCATTAGTTGATAGTAGTTTTATATGTGGATGACATCATCTTTGGTTGAAGTAATGAGAACATTACCAAGGCCTTTGAAAAGGTGATGAATAAATAGTTTGAGATGTCCATGCTAGGATAACTATCATTCTTTCTTAGGTTGAAAATCACTTAATCTGAGAAAGGTATATTCATCTCGCAAGCCATGTACATAAGAGAGATGCTAAAGAAATTTGAGATGGAAGATTGTAAGGTAGTTAGTACACCCATGATCACAAGGTGTAATTTGAATAAGGAAGATGCATCTCCAAAGGTCAATCAAACATCATATAGGTCAATGATTGGAATTTTTTTATACACCACTACTTCTAGACCTGACATCATGAAAGAATTAGGTATTGTGGGGAGGTTTAAAGTAGATATAAAGGAGAAAATAATCTATAAGTAGTCAAAAGGATACTTAGGTATCTTAAGGGGAATATGGAGTATGGGTTATGGTATCCAAGAAGCAAGGATTTTAATTTGATAGCCTATATAGATACAGATTGAGCATGAAGTCTAGATGATAGGAAGAGTACTAGTGGAGGAGCTTTCTTCTTAGGTGGGTGCCTAGTTTCATGTATAATCAAGAATCAAACATTAGTATAATTATCCACATGTGAGGCTGAGTACATTATAGTATCTTCATGTTGCATTTAGGTCCTATAGATGAGACAAGACTTAAAATACTATAAGTTAGAGTATGATGGTCCTAGCCCTATTTATTGTGGTAATACAAGTGTTATGATCATCTCAAATAACCCTAACATGCACTCAAGTACCAAGAATATTCCCATCAAGTATCATTTTATAAGAGAGTAAGTGAAAAAAGTGTCAGACTTGAATATATTTCTACATAAGATCAGATTGTATACATATTTACCAAATCACTTCTAAAGGTAACATTTGAATACCTAAGATAGGAATTAGGTGCAATTCTTACCCCTCACAATCATTGATGAAGCCAAGTACTAAAGGGGAGATAATCATGCTCATTATCTTCAAGAATAGGTAAGTTGTTCTAATAAGGTATGCATAGAAATAGGGGACATGTTTGTATTATGTCTCATAAACTCATAGTCTTATGTGTTGAGTATTTTGGTTGTAAGGAATGTGATCCAAGGAGTTACAAACATCATTTTGTGATTTATGTCAAAGGGGGAGAAAGACCAGAATGGGGAGATAAGAATGATTAGTATATAGTATGTTTTTCCATCACTGACAAAGGGGGAAATTGTTGATCATTATTCTTGTTGTTGAGGTTTGGCATGAATGTTGTCATTGATGTCAAAGGTTCTTGAGAAAGGTGTTCATGAGGTCACTAAAGATTGTATCTATGAGAGATAATATTGATCAATGTTGAAATTATTTAGAGGTAAAACATGATTGGTATATGTTCTTATGATTTCATTAGTGATGTGAAGTTTAACATGGAAGGTCCTTGTTGTCAAAGTCATCGAATGCTTGAGCCTAGTAAGTGTCTTGAGAAGGTATATGCATAAGATGCCTAGTCTTGTGCATGAAGGGTTATGATGAATTGATGAGATGAATGCACACAGTAATAAGAAGTTTTATGAGTTTGTTTTATCATGTATATGAGGCATTATATCACTCATATGAGTCTCAAAGTGAGCCTATAGGGGTAGGATCTACAAGTCAAGTCTATAAATAGACCTCTTCTAGACACTACTTGGCCTAATGAGGATTCATGATCTATTGTCAAGGCCTATGAAGGACGTATGAAAATATTTAATCATAGTATATTTTTCTTGAGTATGTGATTGAGGTGGAAAGCACATGAAAGAGGCATGAATATCATTTTCAAGGCCTAATGTCATTTACATGTTAAAGTATAGAAAGAAAAGAGAGAGAATTTGGCCTAATAAGGGGTCATGATCTATTTTTAAGACAATTTTTCATATATTAGTATGTAAAGAGGTATTATATGTTGTTTCAAGCATGTTCACAAGGTTTGAGGTCAAGGTTTTAAATAAAAGGCATGAAAAGTGGTTTTGAGGTCTCTCAAGTACACAGAATGAAGGCATGCAAACCCAAGAAGGACATTTAGGTGTTCATTAGCACATGTAACCTCTACATGAAAAACTAAGATATTAAGGAGATATGGTTAATATTCATAGATAATATCTCTAGGCATTAATTTTTGAAATGAGGGGTAGTCTTTTATGAACAATCATTAACACCAGAAATAGTGTTAACCCTCTCTAAAACCCTAACAATGACACCATGGGAAATAACTTGTTCAAAATATATTATAATGGTCTCAAATGAATATAAAAACTATCATATCATGTAGTAAACTCTCTAAGGCACCTCCAAGTGTGATTGAGTTGTCAAGTGTGTGAGTAGACCCTATAGGAAAGTGCTAGTTTCTTAGAGATTTTTTGTAGCAGTTAGAGTTGACCAAGTTAAAGTATGAAAATCATTATATGGAGAAGGTTGAGACTTTTATTTGATGTCCATTCTATTTTTTGGACAGTTTATATCACTCGGGTATGTTAAACTAGTCATCCAAGTTAGGTAGTCGCTAACAGGCCTAATGGTGGAAACATTGAAAAACTTAGACAATGGTGAGAAGGTGATTAGTGTAGATGCCTAAAACTAGGCAAAAATTGCCTTCGACCAGACTTTAGATTGATTCATACCAACCATTACAAATTAAGCCTAGGAATCATTAAATGTCCCAAATTTGCTTGTACATCATTTGTCAAGGCTCATAATTTCATTGAAACATCCCTAATTATGGTATCCTACCATATGCAATCATAACCTCTCACATATTCATCTCTAAGTACCCTATTACATCATAAACAATCAATTTGGCCCAAGGACCTATTAAGTGGGGCACGTACACACATAAAAGCAAATATTGAAAGAGCTAAATAGCTAATCAAAATTAATTAAAAAGTTAAACCAAATTAAATGCATAGTTGAATTATCTATGTAATTAATGAATTACTAAAAAAGGAAATTCAAAATATGAAATATCTTAGCTTTTCATGATTACCTTTGCAAGTTTTCAAGCCTTTGGAAAATATCTCAAAATATCTCCTTTTGGAGACCCATGCCTATTCATTACAAATCATGAGTAATTAACACCTTTTAACTCTATTAGGGTTACATTAACTCACTCAAGTTGGGTTTGAACCCATTCCATGTTTAAACTCCACCTTGACTCACATTGGGTTAAGGTTAGTTCCTAAGCCTATAAATACAAGTCATTGCCTATTGAATAGGGAGATTGGAAATTTTAGAGTTATAATGCAAGTTTTATTTCATGATTAATATCAACAGTGTTATAATTCCAAAATATTGAGCCAAGACAAAATCATAAGCCATATCAAAAGCCACAATGGTGCCAAGGAGAGAAGGTGCAAATAATACTCCATTGTCAAAGACTCTTTGAGCATAAACATAGCAAGCCACACAATGAATCATTTGGAGCTTTCAAGGAAGGTAAGAGATTGTTGTTATTTTGCCTTTTAGTTATGCTTTTCATTTAGTTTTATTCATTAAGCTCCCTCTATTATCTAAACTTAGAAATGTTAGCATGTTAGTATGTTCTTTTCATTGTTTTATGGACTAATACTTTATTTAACCTCCTCTCTATTGTCAAATCCTATGATCATAAATGGCATGCTCAATGGGACCCTAGAAGAATCCCACATACTAAAGAGACCAAGATACAACTCCAAACTTTTTAAATTAATTCTTGTGTCTTAAAAATTAGAGTTTTAGCTTTATTTTTTCTATATTCTATTTTTTTATGACAACTCAAATTTACATAGAGACTAACATCAGTTTGGCATAACCAACATTAGTTTTACATAACTAGCATCGGTTCTAGGTAAACATCATCAATTAGGGTGTAGGTAGGATACAACATAAAAATTGGGATTTTAAGTCTCCTTAACATTTATGGTTGTTATTTCTTGGTTACATTGATTTGTAAACTCTCTATTTAATCATCTTGATGCAAGTTTTATGGAATTTCTATAATATTTTGAGTTGACAAACATTTTTGGAAATATTTTGTTTTGCCTTTAGGTTCATAGGTGATCGGTGTTAGTCTTTATTGATAGGTATTGGTTTGTTTCCAACTAGCATCAGTTCTTTGGTAATTGACATCGGTTACAAGTGATCAACATTGATTTATATGTAAAAAAAATATAGAGAAACCTGATCACTATGTTTTCAAAACTTGTTTGGTCATCCATAATTGTGCTTCAAAGCATAAGGGAAATCTCCAAAATTTATAGGACTAAGGTAGGAATAAGACATAAATTTGTAAATACTAAGGCTTTAAATCTTCATTTTGGTGCCTAAATGGAATGGTTAAATATTGAACATTTGGTTTTAAGTTCTTAAAAGGAACCTAGGTGATTTATACTAATATTGTTTTGTGAAAAATATTATAAAATTTTCAAATTTAATCCAAGGGTCCATAAACTTTGTCAAACATTTCAATTCTTTCATCAAATTAAAACATAGATTTCAAAATTATTGAAAGTGTTTGTTTAGTGTTAAATATGTTTACTTATGTGTTTTATGCAAAACTAATAATGCATGTATGCTCTCCATTTGTACCCTTTAGGGAACTTAGGTGATCAAAAGTGCCTTCTCCTTATGATTGTGCCTTTGTCCAAGGTGTTGAAATAATGTTCTCTAGGCTCTCACCAAAACCCATTTGGTTTGGGTGATCTAAACTAAACCTCTAAAGTTTTTCATTAGTTTTACTTTTATACAACTTGTCTTTTGGAGGGGAGTTCATATCTTCTTCATGAGTTCTTAGGGAAGATTTGACCTAAGGTTTCATCTCTCAACATTATTTCAACCTTGATACATGGTAGGGTATATAAATTAAGGCATGTATATTATGAGAGTCAAGGGGTTGGATAACCTCTCTCTTTGTAACGCAAACTTGAGTTAGGTCTAGTTAACCAAGGGATTCCACTAAGTAGTACATAGATGGAATCACTATGCAAAGAAATAGACCCTTGCATAGTAATTTAATTAGTATTAACTCTATTGATGTGAGTCATCTCTTGTGTTAATTAGATTTAAGACCATTTAGATGGTCACAAATTTAAGTTTTAGATAAACCCCACTTGTCATGGACATATTATTGATGTAGGGAAAGTATCCCAAAGGTCCATATCACTGTTAAATTTCTTGGGAGAAGGGGGTGTAAAAACCCTACTACTTCATGCACTTTTACTTTTTTATTAAAAATTAAAATCCTCCAACGATCATGTATATAGATGGATTTCAATAATACGATTCAACCTTGTCATTTATAAGATTTAAGATGTTATACTTAGTTGTATTTGGTATTTTTCCTTTCACTTGCTTGGTTTTTGAGTCTAAAAACATTTTTTATTTTTTATGAGACATCAAAATGAGTCTTTTTTCCACATTAATATATTATTTTAAGAGGTGTTATGCCATCCATTTAACACCTTCATCTTGCCTTAATTTTTTTATCAAAAACATTATGTGTATCACTTGACTAAAAAAGGTAATGTTACACTACACAAATTATTTCAAGTTTTGTGCCTTGGAGTCTTGAAACAAACCATTGATCACATATTTAGAGAGTGATAACATTATTATTCTACTAAAATTATTTAACATACCCATGTGTCTTGTATCCAAGATTCTAAGTTTTGAACTAATCAAAATGTGCCTTTTTGATCTTTGTTTAGTGTTGTTCAAATTTGATTAGCTTATTTGTTCAAAAAAAATAGTTTTCTTAAGTTGAGTTTTTAATTAACCTTGACAAGTTCAAATTCCAAACATTGATTTATTTCTATCTATACCTTGTCTAATTGGATCTTAGACACTGATTTTTCTCTTTTGGGTTTTGTAACTTAGATTAATTATTTACCCAAATTGAAAACTAAATAATTTATCTCCAAGTGATTTTTGTTTCATTCCTTATGACAATTGATCAACTTCATGTCTAAACTCAAGTTCCTAGATATTCTATAGTTTCTCATGTTTTTTAGATTAAATACACTTTTATTTCAAGTCTAGTTTTTGACACTACATTTGGCCAAAAGTCCTAGCATATGACTTTGTTTGAGCCTATATTTTGATGCAACATTTGGCCAAAAGACCTAACAACCTTTATTTTACTAGATTAGACCTATTTGGAAAACTTTGAACCTAGAGTTTGGATTTATAATTTTATTTCATCCACTTGACCTTTTTGTGTGAGAAATTTAACATTAGATATTTGACATTAGGTTATTTTATATGAAGTTTTATCACAAACTATTTTGGAGATACAACTCCATCCCTTTAACCAAATTAGAATGAGTTTGAACCTTTGGTCTTTTTAGAAATTATTTTTTAGATTTTTAAGACTCTAAACCCCTTTTTCATGAAGAATTCACCATTTATTTGAGCATGTCTCACTATACTCATAGTGGCATCATGTACACTCCAGGGTATAGTAATTTGGTTACACAAAAAGACTTTATTTAATACCCCTATGGAGATGATGTTGTTTGTGAGATGTATCCCTATCCACCTTACAAAACTTAAATAAGGGAACAAATACAAGATTATTGGGCCCATTATTTGGTCAACATTCCTCTATACTCAGATTAGGACAAAAAAAATTGGTACAATACCTAGCTAGCATACCTTTGATTACAGAACAAGTCCAAAAGCAATCTTACTATGTTACCATGCCATTGGCCTATGACCCTTATTTATTTTATCATCACTTAATTGAAAATAATAATGAATTATCAATCAAATCCATGGAGGTAAAGGTTAATTTTTTGCTAGACTTCCCTCTTGCCAAGTTTAGTAAGAAGACCTTACAACATACCTTTTAATAAAACCAATGAGCAAGCCTCTTCTAGAAACCCTCAAGATATAATGTTGATGCCATTCAGGACTGTCATATGATTATCATAGTAAATGGACTCATGGAGGACCCCTTCATATAAATATAGACAACATACCATACCTATTGAAACTTAGCACACAATTTCAATAACATGAACATGTCAAATTCTCCTCTTATTTATATAGCTCCTTCACCAAAAGTCCTAATTCAATTGATAGGCCAAGAGAATAAATGTATAAACACATTCATGTAAATAACTTCATTGGGAAACATGTTCAATACAACAACTATTGAAGAAGTGTCTTTTGTTTCTACATAGAACAATGATCAAAACATAATGGGTAAAACACAAGTGACGTCCAATCTAGAACAAATTGATGTAAATGCATAAAAAATTAGTCCATAATAAAATGTGCCTTTAGTTAACACCATGAGTGGTTCAAAAATTTATGGGGCATGAGCCTCTACTTCTCAACCTTAAAAAACTACCTCTAATCCTCAACTAGCTATTTTTTTAAGCACACAATAATAAGGATTAAGTAGTCAAGCAATGAATAGTACCATAACTCAGTAAAATGTGTCAAATGTTACTCCACCACAATAAACACCTTCCAACATACCCATAGAGTAGATGTAAAACATTATACCACCTTAATAGGGGAAACCAATGTTCTACCTCACCAGGTAGTGATGAACATATTTTTTCAATCATAAATCAACATACCATTACAATCATAAATGATGTATAATCAATAACATAACAGTATTGGTTAGTGATAAATGTTGAACCTTTAGCATGCATCTACTTACCAATAAAGATTCATGAAACCAAGAGGTTCTAATGTTCCATAAGTATTGATTAGGAAATAATTACTTTTTATTTCTAGTGTGCCACAAACTCAATAATAAGGCCTTGGTTGACAAGTTTCCCTTAATCAACAAGGTTTGACTAGTCATCAATAAGTCTGTAATCAACCTCATTAGGCACAGTATTTCACTCCCAATCATATCCTTACATCTTAGCTATAATTTCCCAAAAATAATGCACCATATACCAAATCCTAACCATAAAATTATATATCAATGCATGCAGTTCCAATAATCATACCCTAATCCACATATGCATATTCTTAGTCAATTCATGAACTAAACCAACATTCTACAACAAACCATGCCTCTATTATACCCCAATTAAAGTAATCCACTTGTGACTACATAGCTTCCACCTCAAAACAATATTCCCTCTAATTTTATAGCCTAAGAGTTATAAAAAATAAAGGATTTAATTGCTTCCATCTAAGTAGGGAAATAGACTAAGAAGTTCAAGTTGGACAACATTTTTTCCTACCCCTTCAACATGGAGTATTTACAAATACCATTCCCTCTAGGGTAAGAGCCACTAAAATTTTAAAAATACAAGGGAAAAAGAGACCCCAAGTCCCACTTGATGGAATTATTTTTTTCTTTTCAAACCATGTCCTAAAATGACATATACATCTTACTATTGTTTCTAAGGATCCTAGTAGGACAAGCTTTGGAGTAGTCTTAAAATTTTAGTTTTTGATTTTCATGATCTTTTAGATAAGTTTATGCAACACTTCTACAATATTGATCATGATATTTAATTGGTGGATTTAACACAATATAAATATAAGGCCAATGAAAGTTTCACAAGTTATCTATAGTGATGGAGAGCATTTGCCATTAGGGTCACCCAAAATTAGCCACTATGTTTACCAAGAATTTACATAGTAAGATATCTTACCATTTGGAGTTATAGTGTGCACATACTTTAAAATAAATCATTGACAAAGGTTTATTTATCAAAAGATCCCTTATTACTAAAGAGATCATTAAACTTACCTCATCAAATTAAAGCCAAAATCAAAACTAGAATAATGGCCAAAATTAGAACCAAGTCCAAGCACAAGTTTTGAAACCATAAAAGGCCAATAATTATGAAAATTTCAAGTAGTTAAATCACAACAAGAATGTTATTTTAAATTTAGAAATCAAATCATGACATATCCAAATGGTGAAAACACCATCTACTCAACCTATGTTACATATGCAAATTATTCCTAACCAATAACCTCTTCAACAAATGTAGCAAGTGAAATACCCTAGATCAACATAACAAATGTAGAAACCTTTGATTTTTCAAACCCATTATTTAAGGAGAAATGTATCTACTCATTGTGTGTTTATTAACCTTAGAGAGCCCATTGAATCCATTTTTTCAAGCTCACCACCACTAATCTAACTAGTTGGGATATTCTAAAGCACTATCTTGAGGGAATTACCTATCCAAACTTGTATAGGAAAAATGAATTCTATAAGTATCATTAGGTTAATGGACATAATTTACATCATTATGTGAAAATTAAACATTTGATTAAGAATATGTTATAAAATGGAGAGACCACATTAGATCACAAAGATTCCACATCCAATCAAAATTTGGGAATTTATCAAAATCACTTTTCAAAACATAAAAACCAACAAAAACATAACACCAACCAAAATAGTAACAACAAAAATATCAATAGCTGAGAGAACTAATAAAACCAACAACATCAACCAAAAAGATGAAACCAAGGTTATAATGATGCCAATAACCAATATAACTACCATGCAGTTACACATGACTACAACAAGGTTGTAGGTCATATTGTGAGAGGTCACATTTATACCATTTTTATCAATCTAAGACCAAATACCAATCAAACAAGACCATTGCTAATTAATTCCAATAAACCAACCCATTCAATGATCCTTCCTTGACTTGGGATTGCATATAGGTATACTAACAAGTAGGGATTCCCAATTTTAGACCTTATATTTATAACTTATTATTGGCTCGTGACCATGCACAAGTGCATCAACAATCAAGACTTACCCTATCTGGTCCCCCACTACTATCATTTGTTAACACTAAGTTTCATGTATGTAATATCAATTGTGAAATCACAACTTAGCAGTCAAATATTACCATCCTAAGCTTATAACCATCTACCACTTCACCCATTCAACCATCATTCTAGCTAAGAATAAGCCATTTACCACTATGTAAGAAAATAGGTTTGATATTATGGAATAATTGTAGAAGACACCCACACAAATATCCATTTTAGATTTGTTGCATACATCCACCATCCCTAAGAATATCTTGATAGAGTTCTTTGGCCAATACCAATTTCCTAATGATATATCTCTATAAAAATTTCAAGCTTTGGTTGGACATGTAGATCTAGGCCAATAATTAACCTTCAACCAAAGTGATATGTCATCCCTTGGTCCTCTGCATAACACCATTGTACATCAAAGTTGACATAACATGACATAAAGTGAAATGTGTCCTCATAGACAATAGATCGGCTCTAAATATTGTCTTTAAATCTCATCAAGCTTCTTAGGTATACTAAGGCCAATCTCTAACCATAAAAGATCACCATCAAGGACTATGGAAATGAAAAATGTGAATCATAGGTCATCATCAACTTATTATTTATCATTGGGCCCTTGACCCATGATACACTATGCCATGTGTTAGACCTTGATTTATCATATAATATGTTTCTAGGTAGACCTTGGATACATGAAATTCATGCAATCCCATTGACATTGTACCAATGTATCAAGTTCTCACATTTAAGTATGGAGGTTACCATTTATGAATATTTGCATCCATACGAACATTTCAAGCATTTAGAGACCAAGTACCAAATCTATAACTACTATTTTGGATTGGATATAGATCTTAAGGATAATAGAAAATAAATACTTATTTATTCACTAGAAGCTAACTATATTAATCTAGATACCATTGATTCCCTTTCCCACATGTCACCTCCTAAAATAATTAATCATTATACTATCTCGACCAATGGCCTAGGAAAATATTTGACCCATGATACATTCTACATTTCTAAGCTTCCATAGAACCCCAAGTCCTTTGGAAGACCAAAATCCAAACCACCTTACATGGAATGGAAAAGAAAGGGCAAAGGCCAACTACATAGTCCATCACCTATCATTTTCATACTAACTATAGGCCAAGAATAAGACCCACTTGTAGATGATGAAACTTGGTTTTATAATGATATCCTCAATGATTATTACATATATGCCAAGTATCCCATTTCAAATAAAATCATGGAGAAGCATGATTATGAAGGAGGAGGCCTTGAGATAATTAAATAGGTTCCACTTGAGCCAATTTTTTTCACTCAGTATAAAGGAATAATGGTCTTGGATTTAAGCCATCTTGGGGTGACCCATGTACCTTATTCGTGTTCCAATGCCAATGACTAGTGACAATGATGTCGACGGTAAAATGGAGTCTAATCATAGCCATTTTGATGACCTAGTCAATACTAATTTGTTTCAAAATAATGCCATTTGTACCCTTAGACCATTTATTTACCATATTCCACTTCCTTTATATTATCCTCAATTAATAGACTAGGACCAACAAGAATTAATAGTTCTAATCGATGAGTTTTAGAATGATGAGGCCTTCTAAAAAAATTTATGCATGAGGGACAATGTTCCATTGGGAGACCATAAATAAGGTTTATCAATCAAACTAGATCCTAAATCCTATTTTGGAGAATAGTGAACACCCTTATCCATAAATAATTAAATAAAACATTAAGGTCCTAGAGTGAAAACCTCTTTGAGGAACTTTTACACTAGGAAAATAGTAAAGAGAAAGGCCAATCTAGTGGAGAAAACCTATTTTATGAACCATTAGATGGGGGTGATCAACCTTCCTCAAACATAGATAAGGAGATTACTAATGATGAAATTACCTATGGGTCTAAGTTCAGTTTTGAGGAACAACAAGATTTTGATCACATCATCCAAGACTTCCCAAAAATGTTTGTCACATGGCCATCCCTATCATTAGAAGATTAGTATTCCTCATGCCTTAGAGAACTTGAAGAGCCAGTCCTAATAGAGGACTATTCTATTATGGACCAATTTAAATCTTTGCCAACCATTCTAAAATATATTTCAACTCTTCTTGTGGAGGATGATATAAAATTTAACATTAGGACTATAGATGGCCAAAAATGGATCAAATTAGGTGTATCCCTCACTAAAGAGGAATGCAAATTATTTACATCCCTTTTGAGGGAAGTTTTTGATATATTTGCATGAGCCTACTCTAACATGCCTGAATTAGACCCCACCTTGGTTATATAACACCTTGTGCTACATCCTGATGGAAAACCTATGAAAAAAATTATGTAAGATGAATCCTTACATTGTTGTATTAGTAAAGAACGAGTTGGAAAAGGTCTTGGAATCAAGATGCATTTGACTGATTAACTACTCAAAGTAGATCTTGAATGTTTTACAAGTCATTAAGAAGCCAAGATGAATAAAAATTTGCATTGATTTTAGAGACATAAACAAGGCTTGCATAGATGATGACTTTCCTCTACCAAATAAGTTGACATGATAGTCAACTCCATAGTGGGTTAGGAAATGATTTCACTAATGGATGGATTCTCAAGCTATAATCAAATCTGAATCATGCTAGAATACCAACACAAAATAACATTCACCACTCCATGGGGAACATTCTATTATTAGGTTATGCCATTTGGTCTTTAAAAAGCTAAGGCCACCTACCAAAGAGCCATGACCATCATATTTCATGATATGATGCATGATATTATTAAAGACTACATCAATGACATCCTAAGAAAATCAAAGACCAGGGTCGATCATCCAGCAGCATTGAGGAGGATATTTAAATGATTATGTGAATTTAAAATCAAGTTTAACCCTAAGAAATGTGTTTTTGGAGTTACTTTAGATAAATTTATTGGCTTCACTATGTCTTGTAAGGGCATTTAAATTGATCTATCCAAAGTATAATCCATAACTTAGATGCCACCATCAACTAATTTGATGTAGCTCCATAGTTTGTAGGGCAAAATTCAATCCATCAGGCACTTTAACTCTAAATTAGCCAATAAGTGCCATCCTTTTATACATTTTCTAAAAATGGGGTAGAATTTCATTGGGATAATGAGTGTTAAATATATTTCCAACAACTAAAGGATTATCTAGCAAATCCAATTATTTTATTGCCACCAATGCTAGGAAAGCCATTCCTCCTATACCTATCATCTACTGATAAAGCCCTAAGGGCACTTCAAATTCAACATGGTGATAAAAAAAAGGATAATGCTATGTACTATCTAAGACATATACTAGTCATGTATGAACATAATTATATGCCCATTGAAAAATCATGTTTATTTATGATCTTCATAATTTAGAAACTATGACATTACATGTTGAATAATAAGACCATGTTTATTTGAAAAGTATATCCACTCAAGTTTCTAGTATCCTAAATATCTTTGCAAGTCCACATGGCCAAATTAAACATGCTTCTTAGTATGTTTGAGATATATTATGTCAGCCAAAAATCCATCAAGGCGTAAGTTCTTATAGATCATATTTTTGAAGCACCCCTCACAAATATAGAGCTACTAACATTCTAATTATGAGATGAATCCATTATGACCATCATTGAAACACATTTTGAGGAGTAGTACTGGAAGCTATATTTTTATGGATCATTCATAGCATATGGATTGGGGGTAGGCCTTTTTTTCATTACACCATAGGGAGATCTAATCCCTAAATCATTTAGGATTAGCTTTTTTGAACCAATAACATGTCCAAATATAAAGCATACATTTTATGGATTCGATAGGTAATACAATAGAACATAAAACATCTAAAGGTTTATGGTGATTATTAGTTAATCATAAATCAAGTTACAAACCATTTTTAGACCAAGGATGATAAATTGGTTCCATGCAAGGCCATGATCGACACTCTGAAACAAAAAATTGATGATGTCTAATTTAAACATATACAAAGGGCAATTAATAGAATAGCAGATGCCATGGCTACTATTAGATCTTTGATTCAACATATAAAAATGGCAAAAGAATATTAGTTCCTCCTAAAATCAACAACTCATGAACCTTAAACTATCACAATGATAGGTGATATTGTTGGTCCCAACTCTATTTTGTATTCAAACCTTTACACCTATATTCTTGATTGCATTATACCACCAGACCTATCATGTAATTAATATAAAGCCTTTATCCACCATTTCTCACATGATACCTTACTTAGATGAACCTTATACCACCACAATTTTAATGGAACTCTTCTTAATTATTTAAATTTAGAAGGATATACATTAGCATTAAGGGAAGTTCATGAAGGAGTATGTGGATCCCACACCAGTGGGGCCATCCTATCCAAAAATATATTATGTATCAAGTACTATTAGCCAATAATGGATGTAGATGTAGTTGCTTATCTGAAAATATGTGACAAATTTCAAAGGCATACCAATATGATTCATGCCTTGGCCAAGAATTTGAAACTAATGCTTACACCATGGCCATTTTCTACATGGGGCCTTGATTTCATTAGGAAGATAGACCCCACCTCATTTGATGACCATAAATATATCCTTACCACCATCGGATACTTAACTAAATGGCTTGAAGCTATACCCTTACTTACATGACTGTAAAGAAAATTTCCAAATTCATATTCAACCATCTCATTTTCCATTATGGCATTCCTTTTGATATTATATTTTATAATTAAAGATCATTCAAAAACAAGAATGTCAAATCACTATGTTGAGTATAAAATTAATCAAAAAAATTTAAATTGTATATTACCCATAAGGTAATGACCAATTTGAGGCATATAACAAAACCATTGTCAACATCATTAAAAATATTATCAATGATGTTAGTCATGATTGGCACCTCTAACTATTTTGTGTCCTCTAGGCTTACCATACCAATAATTATACTCCAATAGGAGCCACTCTCACTTATTTATGGCACTGAGGCCATTATTCCAATTGAGGTCAATTTAACTTCTCTATGCATCTCTTTGAAGCATGTCCTAGATGATGAATACTATTGTGTATCTCATTTTCAAGAGCTGGAGTTACTTGATGAGAAATACATGGCTATATTTAATAACCTTTAAGTATACAAGAATCGACTCTATGGCCACTACATTTACTGCATGAAACATAGAGAATTTGAGCTTGGTTATCTTTTTGTTAAAGAAAAATAGTAGAATAAAATGACTGAGAATAAACATAAAGTAAATTTCAATCCCAAATAGATAGGCCCATTCATCATTATTGCAAACTCTAGCATAGGATCATACATGCTTGTCACACTAAATGGGGATGAACTTGATGAACTAATGAACATTATATACCTCAAGCATTACTTTTATTGAGAGGCCTATTGTAGTTTATATGAGGCCTATTTTAGTTATACCATATTATTTACATTTCTTATCCCATACCATTCTATCACTATTCTATTCTACCATACATTTCCTTTCAACCGAGTTGTTTTTAACCCTCCCAACCCAACCCTTTGACCTTGGTTCCATTCCATTCATTCCATGACCAATTTTAGCACAAATATTAGGATAAACTTATAGAATTTGATTTAGTATTCCATCCAAAGGACATATTTTGGAGCAAAATGACAATGTTTTGGTAGTTGCATCCTTCATTTATTATTCCATTCTATACCACATGTGCTTGATTATAACTACCATTGGGAAAATCAATGTTTCACCATCTTGATACAAATTGTAACCATGTATGGAAAAATTATTATCATTTTCCTACGTCATTATTTCCTAGTTATACCCACCTATGGGGAAATTAGGGGAAACAATCATTTATAATGCCTTGAAGTACCACCTTGCCATGCCTATGTCATATTGTGCCTTGTACCTAATTTTTCTATTTTGTTTGAATTAGATTCTACACTAGTTAGATTCCTCTGCTATAAGGTGTAACTATAATGACTTGAGATCCCATCCTATGACTATGTAGGTAGTGCTCAATGTATGTTGAGGTTAGCTCAATCAAACCCTTTACCATGCTCTCATCATTTTATGAGTAACCTTTGCAACACTCTCACCATTTTGTGAGAAGTTTTTAAGTTTTAATGCTCTCACCATTTTATTATCTATTAATAAATTTGAATGCTCTTTCCATTTTGTGATATTGGGCCATTTTGTATCTCATCATTCTCAGTCGAGTTGAGGTACGTATAGAATTCCAAAAACATTTGTAATGCAGATTTAAAAAATCTAAAAAAATTGACCACTTCTTTTTCTTAAGGATTCTTGGAACCCTAGATACTTCACAAGAAATAAATTGTCATTTAGTTTCCCCATCCTTATTTACCTATTCCTCATGCATTTTCCCTTTTACAATCCCATTCCCATATTCTTCTATCACATCCATCATGTTTTCTTCTCGTCATTTTCTTCTATCCCATTTCTTGGGAGAACTATATTTGGCCTAAAGTTTTTGTTTGATATTAATTATGCCCATTTAACTATGTAGGTATCATTCACTTTCTTAGTGCATCTAGAGATATCTAGGCCACCCCCTTCATTTTCTTCTATTTCCCCATTTTTGTTTATTCTTTTTATTATCTCCTCTAACCTAACAATGATGTTCATCATATTGTTTGTTCTCTATTTATACTAACATTGTAATTAACTTTTATTTGTTACTTCTCTTTATTTTTGTATTTATTTATTTATTTGCCTATTTATTTTCTTTCTTATTGTGCCTTGATTCAATCTATGTGTGTTCACTGGGTGATTCCTTGTGCATTATTCTTGAATCCATCCATATTTATATGTCAATATTTTCATCATGGTCTTTATCATTGTTGTATTATTTTTAATTATTTATTGGATTATGTGTCAATCCTTCTACATATTTTAGCCAAGTTATCATGGTGTTCTATCCTAATTCCTACCATCATGTGCTAAAATAAAAATCAGCTTTGGGAGTCTACGCAATAATACAACATCAATATATCTCCTTGGCACCAGCAACATTCTTGATCTAATCCAAATCATATCCTAAATAGAGTAATTAGACAATGAAATAAATTTCTCCCTTGCTAGTTTGAATGAGCATCTCCCTACTATAAATTTTCCCAAATTCAGATTTATCATTTGTACCATTTTTCCATCATCTTCCATATCATTTTTGCCATTATCAAGATACCAATGATTCTAACCACCTATTGGAAAATCATTATATAATGTCCAATTTACATTATCAATTATTTTAAATTCCTTTAGGAAAATCATTGTTTTTCCATCCATTTGAAGGTTGATGATTATAACTACTTTTGGGTAAATCATTATTTTTCTTCTACCCAATTGGGGCATGTTTCTATCTTACCAATGATTATAATTGCCTGTGGGCAAATCATTGCTTTTCCTTTCATGATTATAACTACATTGGTAAAATCATTCTCTTATTAATCTAAGCCTTTTTTAATGATTATAACCTCCTTTAGGTAAATCATTACCTTTTTCATCTTGCCTATGTTGATGATTATAACCACCTAAGGGCAAATCATCATGTTTGTCTACCATAATTAGGGAAACTTCATACGACAATAATTATAACCAACTCTAGGAAAATTAGTTCCTTCCACCCTATTTCATCTCTTTTGGTTCCATCATTTCTTCCTTTCAAGGTATCACTTTCCAACCCCTTTTCCAGCCTCTCCCTTGTGGGGACAACTATAATTCATCCATTGTCATCAAAGTCATATTCATACAAGACCTTTTCATTCTTTGAGAATACATTATTATACCTTTATCTTGCAATGCCTTCTTAAATAGGGCCAAACTTTAGACACCTAAAACTTTCCACCAATGGCCTTTGATTGGACTTTAGACCAATTCTTACCAACCATTGCAAATTAAGCCTAAGAATCACTAAATGTTCCAAATTTACTTGTACACCATTCATCAAGGCTTATAATCTCATTAAGACATCTCTAATTTGGGTATCCTACCTTATGTAATCATAACCTCTCATGGATTCATCTCTAATCACCTTGCACTATCACAAAATTAAATTTGGCCCATGGACCTATTATTTCACACATAAAATCAAATCTTGAAAGACCTAAATGGATAATTAGAATTAATTAAAAAGATAAACCAAATTAAATTCCTAGTTGAATTATCTATGTGTAATTAATGAATTACTAAAAAAGGAAATTCTAAAATATGAAATATCCTAGCTTTTCATGATTGCCTTTATAAGTTGTCAAGCCTTTGAAAAATATCTCAAAATTTCTCTTTTTGGAGACCCATACCTATTCATTGTAAATCATGAGTAATTGACACCTTTTAACTCTACATGGGTTACATTGACTCACTTAGGTTAGGTTTGAACCCATTTCATCTTTAAACTCCCCATTCACTCACCTTGGGTTGAGGTTAATTACTAAGCCTATAAATACAAGCCATTGCCTATTGAAAAGGGAGTTTAGAAATTTTAGAGTTATAATGAAGGTTTTGTTTCATGATTCATATTAATAGTGTTATAATTTCAAAATATTAATCCAAGAAAAAATCATAAGTCATATCACAAGCCACACTATTTCCAAGGAGATAAGGAACAAATAATATTCCATTGTCAAAGAATCTTTGTGTACAAACCAAATAAGCCACACAATGAATCATTTGAAGATTTTAAAGAAGGTAAGAGATTATTATTCTTTTGCATTTTAGTTGTGATTTTTTTTTGTTCATTAATCTCACCCTATGATATAAGCTTAGAGATATTAGCATGTTAGTGTGTTCTTTTCATTGTTTTATAGACTAAAAATTGATCTAACCTCCTCTCTTTTGTCAAATTCCTATTATCATAAATGGCAAACCTAGTGGGACCATAGAATCATCCCACATACCAAGGAGACCAAGATGTAACTCCAAATTTTTTAAATGAATGCTTGTATAGCTTTAAAATTATATTTTTAGCTTTGTTTTTATCATATTATATTATTTTGTGATAACTTAGATTACCTAGAGAACAACATCAGTTTGGCATTACTAGCATCAACTTTGCCTAACTGGCATCAGGTCTAGATAATCATCATTAGTTATGGTGTAGGGTAGGACATAGCCTAAAAATTGAGATTTTAAATCTCCTTAACATTCTTAGTTGTTATTTCGTGGTTTCATTGATTTGTAAACTCTCTGTTTAATCACCTTGTTGTAAGTTTTATGGAATTTTTTTATAATATTTTGAGCTAACATAAATTTTTGAGACTATATTATTCTTCCTTTAGGTTCATAAGTGATCGACATCAGTCTTTATCAAATAGTATCATTTTATTTCCAAATGGCATCAATTTTTTAATAACTGACATCAATCACGGTTGATTTATGTCAATCTCTAGGTAAAAAAATATTGAAAAACCTAAGAACCATATTTTCAAAACTTGTTTGCTCATCCATAATTTTGATTCAAAGCAGAAGGAAACTCCCTGACATTTATAAGACCAAGGTGGGAATAAGACATAAATTTGTAAATATTAACACTTAAAAACTTTATTTTAGTGCCTAAAAAGAATGGTAAAATCTTAAGCATTTCGTTTTAAGTGCTTGAAAAGAAACTAGGTGATTTATGTTAAGATTGTTTTGTGAAAATTATTAAAAGCTTTGCAAATTTAATCCAAGGGGATAAAAACTTTGTCAAAATTTTGGCTTGGTACCTAAAATTAACACTTACTTAGATTTCAAAATTCTTGAAAGGGTTTGTTTAGTGCCAAATGTTTTTACTTATGTCTTTTGTACAAAATTAAGAGTGCATGTATGCTCTCCCCTATCACCATTAGGGTTCTTGGGTGATAAAAAATTAATTTTTCCTTGAAATTATGCCTTTGTCTAAGGAATAAAAATAATGTTGTCTAGGCTCTCCCCAAAACCTATATGGTTTAGGTGATCTAAAATCAACCTCTAAAGTATTTTCACTTAGTTTTTTTTATGCAACTTGGCTTGTGGAGGGGAGTTCATAGCTTATTCATGAGTTATTTAGGGAATATTTGACATAGCATTTAATTTCCCATCATTATTTCAACCCCACTCCATGGTAGGGTATATAAATCAAGGTGCATATACTACAAGAACTAGGGGGTTGAACGGCTAGCCTTTCCTTATGTAATGAAAACCCGAGTTAGTCTAGTTAACTTGGGGATTCTAATAAGTAGTAAATGAATGGAATGGTTATGTAAATGAATAGTTCATTTCATAATAAGTTAATCAGTATAAACTCATTTTAAATGAGGCATATCTAGTGTTAATCATACTTGGGACCATCTAGAAGGTCAAAAATTTAAGTTTTAGATAAACCCCACTTGTCACAAACATATTATTGATGCAAGGTGAGTAGCCTAAAGGTACATGTCACCATAAAATCTCTTGAGAGAAGGTGTAAAAACCCTACTACTTCATGTACTTCTATTTTTGGATTAACACTTAAAATCATCCCAAGAGCATGTATATAGACAGATTTCAATAATATGATGAAATGTTGTCATTTATAGGATTTAGGACATTGTACTTAATTATATTTGGTATTTTTCCTTTCACTTGCTTAGTCTTTGAGTCTAAAATGATTTATTTTATTTATGCTACATCAAAATGATTCTTGTGTCCAAATTAATCCATTTTTTAAAGAGGTGTTATGCCATCCATTTGATACCTTGATTTTGCCTTAAACTTTTTATCAAAAATGTTGTGTTACTTGATTGAAAAGGGTAATGTTACATTGCCCAAATTATTTCAATTTTTGTGCCTTGGATTCTTGAAAAAAACCATTGATCACATATCTAGAGAGTGATAATACCATTACAATTCTCAAATCATTTTTTAGACCCATTTATCTTGTATCGAATATTACAAGTTTTTAACCAATACACATGTGCCTTTTTATCTTTGTTTAGTGTTGTTATGCCATTCAATTTTGTCTAGATTGTTTGTTCAAAAATATTAGTTTTCCTAAGTTGATTTATTAATTAACCTTGAAAAGTTCAAATTCTAAACATTGATTGATTTATGTTTATATCTTATCTAATTGGAGCTTAGAAAATAATTTTTCTCTTTTGGGTTGCATAACTTAGATTAATTCCTTACCCAATTTGAAAACTATTTTTGTGCCTGGATCTAAGAGAAAATAATCTATTTCCAAGTTCCTTTTATTTCCTACCTTATTCTAATGGATTAAATTACATGTCTAAATTCAAGTGCCTAGTTTATACTAAAGTGTTTCACATTTTTTAGATTAAATACCCTTTTAATTTAGGTCTAGTTTTTGAAATCAGTTTTGGCCAAAAGTCATACCATATGCCTTTATTTGAGCCTAGATTTTGATGTTGCATTTGGCCAAAAGACATAAAAACATTTATTTTCCTAGATTAAACCTATTTGGAACACTTTGAAAATAGAGTCTAGAATTTTAATTTTAGTTCATCCACTTGACCTTTTTTGTGTGCGACATTTAATGTTAGACATTTGATGTTAGTTTGTTTTATACCAATTTTTATCACAAACCATTCTAGAGATACAAATCCGTCCCTTTGACCACATTATATTGAGTTTGAATCTTTGGTCTTTTTATACATTATTTTTCAAAGTTTTTAGAATTATAAACCCCTTTGTCATGAAGAATTCACCATTGATTTGAACATGTCTTACTATACTCATAGTGGCAACATGTACTATCCAAGGTATATAAATGTGGTCGCATAATAAGACTTTATTTAAGACCTATATGGAGATGATGCCATTTATGAGACAGATCCATATCCACCTTACAACACTAAAATTGGGAACAAATATCAAATCCATTAGCCCATTATTTGGTCAACATGCCTCTATACTTAGAGCAAGACCAAGAACAAATAGCATAATACCTAGTTAGTGTACCTTTAGTTATAGAACAATTCCAATAACAACCTTAGTATATTACCATGTCATCAACCTATGACCCTTATTTGTTTGTTCATCACTTGATTTCAAACAAGGATGAAGTCTTAATCATAGAAACAAAGATAAGGGCTAATTTTTGGGCAGACTTTCCCCATGAAAATTTGCCAAATTTAGTAATAAAACCCTAAAACATACCCTATAATAAAACCAATGAACAAGCCTATTCTAAAAACCCTCAAGATATACTATAAATGTTGTATATATACCCTTATATGATTATCATAGGAAAAATCCTCATGGATGACCACTTCATATAAATACAAATAGCATACTAGACTTATTTAAACTTAGCACACAATTTAAATAACATGACCATGTCAAATGATTCTCTTATTGAGATGGATCCTTTAATAGGAGTCCTAATCAAATTGATAGGCCAAAATAATCATGGTATATAGCCATTCATGTAAATCACTTCACTGGGAAACATGTTCAATACCCCAACTATCAAATAAGTATCTTCTTCTTCTACATAGAACAACAAGATAAATATAGTGGATAAAATACAAGTGATATCTAATCTAGACCAAAGTGATGTAAACACACAAACAAATATTCCATAATAAAATTTTCCTTTAGTTAACACCATGAGTGATTTTAAAATGTGGGGGCATGAGGTTGTACTTTCCAACCTCAACAAACTACCTCTAATCTTTAACCAACTACTTCTTCAAGCACATAATAACAAGGATTAAGTATTCAAATAATGAATAGTGTCATACTCCAACAAAATGTGTTGAATGTTACTCAACCATAATAGGTGGAGAGTAACATTCCACAACAACCAACACCTTCCAACATACCTATGCAATACAGGTAAAACATTATGCCACCTCAACAAAGGGAAACCAATGTTTCGCCTCATCAAGTAGTGATGAACATACCTCTTCAGTCATAGACCAATGTACCATTATAATAAAAAAATAATGTCTAATAAATAGCTTATAGTTATTGGTCAATGAAAAATTTTGAACCTACAACATGCATGTACTTACCAACAAGGATTCATGAAACTAAGAGGTTATAATGTTCTACAAGTGTTGATTAGGAAAAACTTACCTTTTTTTCCTAGTGTTCCACAAATTCAATGATATGTCATTGGTTCACATGTTCCCCTCAATTAGTTAGGCTTGACTAGTCAACAAAAATTCCTGAATAAACCTCAATAGGCATAATATTTCACTCCTAGCCATATCCTTCAATCTCAGCCATAATTTCCCCAAAATTAGGCCCATATACCAAATTATAACCAAAATATCACACAAAAACACATACAATTCAAATAATTATACCCTAATTTGCGTATGTATATTCCTAGTCAATTCATGAACTAAACCAACATTCCACAACAAATCATGCCTCCATTATACCCTAGTCAAAGTAATCCACTTTTGACCTCCCATCCTCTACCTCAAACCAATGTTCCCTCTGATTTCCTAGCCCAAGAACTACAATAAATGAAGGATGCAATTACCACCATCCAAGATAGAAACAAACTAAGAAGTTCAAGCTGGATGATGTGTGTTCCTACCCCTTAAACATGGAGTATTTACAAATACCATTCCCTTCAAGGTATGAGCCACCAAAATTTGAAAAATATAAGGGGAAAGGAGACCCCAAGGCCAACTTTATGGAATTCTATATTGCTTATCAACTAATGGCCTATAGCGAGATATATTTCTTAAAATTGTTTCCAAAGAGCCTAGTAGGAAAAGATTTGGAGTGGTTCCTAAAATTTCTTAAGAATTCATTTTTTGACTTTGATGATCTTTTAGATAAGTTTGTACAACATTTTTCCTACAATCTCAAACATGATATTTCATTGGTGGATTTGACACAAGCCAAACATAAGGCTAGTAAAATATTTGCAAGTTATCTACAGTGATGGAGAGTATTTAATAGTAGATTTACCCACATCCTACCATATAAGTGATTAGCTATTGTGCTTACCAAGAATTTACATAGTGAGATATCTTAACATTTGGAGTTACAATGTGTGCACACTTTCAAATAAATCATTGACAAACGTTTGTTGATAAAAAAATCCCTTATTAATAAAGGGATAATTAAGCTTACCTCATC
This sequence comes from Torreya grandis, assembly GCA_037957365.1. NCBI lineage: Eukaryota > Viridiplantae > Streptophyta > Pinopsida > Cupressales > Taxaceae > Torreya > Torreya grandis. Next base: position 568,112 of record JARHVA010006421.1, read on the forward strand.
AATTCAAACCCAAAATCAAAACCAAAAGAATGGCCAAAATCAAAACCAAATCTGAGTGCAAGATTTGTAACCAACATAGGCCAACAATTATGAAAAGTCCAAGCAATTGAATCATAATAAGAATTTTGTTATGAATGGATTAATTGATTTGTGACATGTCTAAATGGTGAAAATACTATCTATTTATCCTATACTATATATGTAAATTATTCTTAACCAATAACCTCTTCAAAAAATGTAACAAGTGTAATAGCATAGATCAGTACAATAAATACAACCTTTGCCTTTGTAAAACCCTCCTCCAAGGGGAACTATGACTACTCATCATATGTTTAGTGACCTTGGAGATACCATTTAATTTTTGTTTTACAAGATCACTGATGCCAATCTAATTAGTTAGCCTATTTCAAAGCACTATCTTTAGGGCATTCCCTATCTAGACTGGTATAGGTAAAATGAATTATATGAGTATCATTAGGTTAATAGACACAATTTACATCATTATGTGAAAATTAAAAATTTGACTGAGAATATGTTGGAAAATGGAGAGATCACATTGGATCATGGAGCTTCCACATCTAATCAGAATCTAGTAATTTATTAAAATCTCTTTGCACAACATAAAAACTAATAACAATAACAACATTAGCTAGAATAACAACAACAACAGTATCAATAGACAAGATAGAACCAATAAATATAATATTAGAACCAAAAACATTATCCAAATGGATGGAACCAAGGCTAAAATAATGCAAACAACTAACATACCTATCACTCAACAAGGTTGTAGGTCATATTATAGGAGGTCATGTTTCCACCATTTCCATTAATCTAAGACCAAATACCAATCGAACAAGACCATTACCAATTAATTATAATCAATCAACCCATGCCATTGATCCTTTCTTAACTTGGGACTAAATACAAATGTACCAACAAGTAAAGATTCCCACTTTTGGACCCTATATTGATAGATCATCATTTGCCCCTGAATATGCATAAATGCATCAACAATTGAGACTTATCCTATTTTATCCCCCACTACCATCATTTATTAGCAATAAATGTCCTTTATCTAATCCTAATTATGCAATCACAACTTGGTAGTCGAAGATTACCATCCTAGGCCCATAGCCATCTACCACCTCACCCATTCAGCCTACCATTTTGGCTAAGAATAAGACATTTACCATTGTGAAAGAAAAGACATTTGATATTATGGAATAATTATATAAGACACCTACACAAATATCCATTTTGGATTTGTTGCATAAATCCACCGTCCATAAGATCATCTTGATATATTTCCTTGGCTAATCCCAAGTTCCTAATGACATATATCAAAATAAATTCCAAGCTTTGGTTAGACATCTAGCTCTAGGATAACAATTAACCTTTGACTAAAGCAATATGTCATCCTTTAGACCTTTTCATAATAATCCATTATACATAAAAGTTATCATAACATGGAAACAAGTGAAATGTGTTCTCATAGATAATGGATTGGGTCTAAATATTATGTCTCTAAAGTTCATAAATTTTCTTGGGTACACTATGACTGATATCTAGCTATAAATGATCACCATCAAGGCCTATGATAATGAAGAATGAGAATCACAAGGCACCATCAGATTGCTAGTTATCATTAGGACCTTGACCCATGATACACTATGCCATGTGTTAGACCTTGATTTGTCATATAATATGTTTTTGGGTAGACCTTGGATACATGATATTCATACAATCCCATCTACATTGCACTGGTGTATCAAGTTATCCCAGTCAAGTATGGAGGTTACCATTTATAGAGATTTTCAGCCATATGAACATTACAAGAATTTAGAGGCTGAGTACCAAAGATATAACTACCATTTTTTCTTGAATTTGATTCTTAAGAAGGATAAGGGAATATAAATACTTGTTGATTTACCAAAAGATAAATGTATTGACCTAGATACCCTTGATTCCCTTTCCCACATGCCACCTCCTAAAATGTCAAATCATTATACTATCTCAGCTAATGACCTAGGAGAATATTTGACCCATGATACATTCCACATTTCCAAGATTCCATAGAACCCTAAGTCCTTTAGAAGACTAATATCCAAACTACCTTGAATGGAATGGCAAAGAAAGGGTAAATGATAACTACATAGTCTAACATTTATCATTTTCATATCAGCCACTAGCCAAATATAGGACCTAATTGTAGATGATGAAACTTGGTTGTATAATGACAACCTATTTGATTATTACATAAATGATAAATATCCCATTTAAAATAGAATCATGGAGAATCATGCCTATGAAGGAGGAGGCCTTAGGCTAATCAACAGGTTCTACTTGAGCCAATTTTTAACACTCAATACAAAAGAACATATGGTCTTGGATTTAAACCATCTGGGGATTACCCCATATACCTTATTCATGTTCCAATGCTAATGACTAGTGATGATACTATTGATAATGAAGTAGAGTCTGATCATATTCCTTTCAATGACCTAGCCAATACCAATTTATTTGACACTAATGCCATTTGTATCCTTAGACCATTTATTCACCACAATATACTTCTTTTATATTATCCTCAACTGATAGATTGGGACCAATAAGAATCAACAATGTCAATCAAAAGGTTTTAGAATAAGGTCTTCTGTGATTTTCTACACCTAAGGGATAATGTTCTGTTGGGAGACCATAAACAAGGGTTTTTAATCAAATTGGATTTTGAAGCCTATTTTGGATAATGGGTGAACACCCTTAGCCTTAAATAATTAAATAAAACATTGAGGTCACAAATTGAAAGCATCTTTGAGGCACAATTAGACTTGGAAAATAGTAAAGGTAAAGGCCAATCTAGTGGTGAAAACCTATTTCAAGCACCATTAGATGGGGGTGTTCAACCTTCCTCAAACATAGTTCAAGAGACTACCAATGATGGACTTTCCTATGGGTTTAAGTTTAGTTTTTATAAATAACAAGATTTTGATTACATCATCCAAGAGTTCCCAATAGTGTTTATCACATGGCTCTTTCTACCACTCAGAGATTTTGATTCTTCACACCTCAACGAACTTGAAGAGACAATCTTAACAAAGTGATTTTCTATTATGAACCAATTTAAATCTTTATAAACCATTCTGGAAGATGGTTTGATTTTTATTATGGAGGATACTATAAAATTTAACATCAGGACTCCACATGACCTGAAATGGATCAACTTAGGCACATCCCTCACTGAGGAGGAATGTGAAGTCTTTACAACCTTTTTGAGAGAATTTTTTTATATAATTTCGTGGGCCTACTATAATATACTTGTATTGGACCATAATTTGGTTGTACACCATCTTGTGGTACATCTTGATGCCAAAATTGAGAAACAAAAATTACACAAGATGCATCCTTGCATTATTATATTAATAAATAAAGAATTGGAAAAGCTCTTGAAAGTGAAATTCATTTGACCGATCAACTACTAATAGTGGATCTTAAATGTTGTACCAGTAAATAAGAAGCTATAAGGAATCAAAATATATATTAGTTTTAGAGACATAAACAAGGCCTACCCAAAGTATGACTTTTCTTTTCCAAAAATTGACATGATAGTTGACTCCAAAGTGGGTTAAAAAATGCTTTCTTTGGTGGATGGATTCTTAGGCTATAACTAGATCTAAATCATTATAGAATACAAACACATAACAACATTCACCACTCTATGGGGAACATTATGTTATCAAGTTATATCATTTGGTCTTAAAAACATTGGGGACACCTACCAAATAGCCATGACCATCATATTTCATGATATGATGCATGATATTATTGGAGACTACATTGATGATATCCAAGGAAAATCAAAGACCAGGGATGATCATCTAATAGAACTGAGGATGATATTTGAGTAACTACATGAATATAAATTCAAGCTCAAGCCTCATAAATGTGTTTTTATAGTTAGTTCTATCAAATTGATTGGCTTCATTATGTCTCACAAGGGCATTGAAGTTGATCCAACCAAAGTATAAGCCATAACTTAGATGCCACCATCAACCAATTTGAAGTAGATCCATAGTTTGTAGGGAAAAATTCAATCCATTAGGTTCTTCATCTCTCAATTGGTTGATAGGTTCCATCCTTTTACACATTTTTTAAAGAAAGGGGTAGAAATTTACTAGGATAATAAATATCATATAACTTTCCAACAACTAAAGGACTATCTAGAAAATATACTTATTTTATTTCCACTAATGTCAAGAAAGACATTCCTCCTATACCTATCAACTATTGGTAAATCCTTGGGGGTATATCTAGCTCCACATGATGATAATAGAAAGGATCATGCTGTGTACTATATAAGTTTCACATTGGTCGTGTATAAACACAATTATATGTCTATTGAAAAAACTTATTTAGTTATGGTCTTCATAGCCTAGAAACTATGACATTACATGTTGAATAACAAGACCATGACTATTTAAAAATTAGATCTGCTCAATTATCTACTATCCCAAATAGCTTTATAAGGCCACATGGATAAATAGATCATCCTTCGCATCAAGTTTGAGGTAGACCATATCAAAAAGAAAGCCATCAAGGGTAAATTTATTGTAGATCAACTTGATAAAGCATCCTTCATAGATACAAATCCTCTAACATTCTAATTCCTAGATGAATCCATTATGATCATCATAGAAACACCTCTAGAGGAGAAGTACTAGAATCCATATTTTGATGGATCATTCACAACACATAGATTGGAGGCAAGCCTTTTGTTCATTATACTATAGATATATCTAATCTCTAAATCATTTAAGACTATATTTCCTTATAAAAACATCATGGTTAAATATGAATCACTCATTTCAAGGATTTTATAGGTAATACAATGGAACATACAACATCTAAAGGTTTATGGTGATTCTCAGTTAATCATCAATTAGGTTACAAACCATTTTTAAACCAAAGATGATAAGTTGGTTTCATATAAGTCCATGATAGACACTATTAAATAATATATTATTTATGTTGAGTTTGAACATATAACAAAGGCTAGTAATAGAATATAATATGTCATGGCTACCATTGGATATTTGATTTGACACATAAACACAACCAAATAATACTAGTTCCTCATTGAAAATATACAAGTGCCATTTCATGAACCTTCAACCATTATAATGATATGTGATATTATTAGTCTCATATCTATTTTGTATTCATAATTTTACACCTATATTCATAAACACATTATACCACTAGACCTATCATGCAAAAAATCCAAATCCTTTATCCACCATTCTACACATTATACCTATTAACAACCTAAATAACACCCTAGCTAAGAAGGGGACTTTGTAGGTCTTCCTACTCAAACCTAGTCTAACATAGGAATGACCCTAGGTTTGTGTCACTTAATATTAGGTTAGACATTTAGAGAAGGTTGGCTTCCTTTTGGATTTGTCACCTATACTAAGCCTAAACTAACTTCTTATTGGGAAAATGGAGAAAGATTAACAATAATTCATAAAAGCATGTAAAAGGAGGTGATGTACCAAATGTTTTTATCTATATACCTCCATAAGACAATATATAATATTAATTCAAGACTATATAATATCAATTAACTCACTCTTTGATCATCTCTCACATAAGTATTTCACAATAAGACATGGACTAGTTATTATCCTGGCATGGGAGGGAAGTTGTCCACCTCCAAACTAACCAATAAACTATATATGCACCTAGAATGACCTATGAGGACTAACAAAAAACTATATAAATGTGAGAAAACTTGGACAAAGGAAAGTAAAACATAAATTCACTTAACCACATCAATAAATTTATGAGACAAACTTCAACTCAGCTTGTAAATGGAGGAATCCAATCTTTTATTACATCAAATAGGTGTTATAGTACAAATCTTGGTCGAGTATAGTCATGTTAAAGAGAAGGATAAATTTCAAGGTTTAGAATCCTATATTCATAGTATAATAATATGAGATAAATAGGGATCATGAATAGAAGGATGGATAAGGGAGCATAATGACCCAAATTTCCCATCATTCTGATAATGATGTTGTTAACAAGATCATTATGTCTAAGAATACTTCTGGAAAGTGGCCAAAACAACTATGTATTTCACTTTCAATCTATTTTTGGTCTACATTGATTCTCCTTATGATTATAATAGTGAGATCAAATCATTTTAATGCCAAATTTTGACATTAAAGAAGTTAAAATAGGTGGATCAATCTATTATGATCATGTCCCACCATTGATTGCTCCTTAATGGTTCATTTTGGCATGTAAAAAGGGCCACAATATACTTCAAGACCACCTTGCCAATGGCTTATCCATAGTACTAGTTTTGGTAATGAATCATTTGAAAATAATGTGTATGCCTCTGTCACATCCCTTTATAATATTTTCTCTAATTCAACCTTGGTCATATTTGGCTTTGAATTTTAATATTAGCCCATGATCTTGATCTATTTTTATAATAATGTGCAACCTTATATCTCTTCATTCATTATTGGGATCTTGCTATTAGTCTACGTACTTCCACACTTACACCATGTGGTAGCCTCGTATTTGATTTGGGCTCCTTCTCATATGTATCATTGATCTTATTTACATAGCTTGAATGTGTACCATTGATTTATTTCACAATTACCATAGTTGTGACACTTGGAAAGAACTCATTCATCCTTAGGATTATTTGACTCTTTGACCTTTTCTCACTATCGATTTACTTTGGTATGATTAAACTCACTCTATTGATCTATTTGGGCCCACTAGCCTTACCAGTCAATGTGCACCATTATATATCCATTCATGCATTCACGATATTTACACTTGTTAGTTCCTCATTCATGTTAAACTTTTGATTTGATGCTCACCATTGATCTTTATTACATGATCAAATGCACACCGTTAGATCCTCGAGACCCACTGACTTGTCAAGTTACTCATTCACCATTAGATTTGATCTTAGCTCTTAATATTTAGACACTTGTCAAATGCACATTTGATTTTATGACATTTAAATTCAAATGAATATTTTACAAGTATTTAATTTGATGTCCCAATTCATGTTTCACTCTATAAGTCTAACTTTGAATCTTTATATCTTGAGATATAAAAGACATCAATATATGAAATTTGTAGAGGATAATCTAGGCATGAAAAAATTCTTATTTATGTGATCTTTTAGGAGAGGCCTCCTAAGTGGATTTATCAAATGTGAAACTAGATTGACTCATTCATTCTTTAAATAAATTCCATGATGGTCTAGTTTTCTAAGATCACTATATTCACACTTTAAGCTTGCTTAAAGTGTTTCAAAATCTTAAAAATGACAAGTGATCTTATTCTAGAATATATTTGCTCTTTGTGACATTAAATCACTCTTCAATCAAGAACTTGCTCATCCTCTTAATCTGGATTAGATAAATTTTGGTATGTAGGCCAAATTTGGCCAACATCTTTGGTGATTCAGTTGGGTAGCATGCCTGCTATGATTGATAACTCAACCCATTCACATGACTCATGGACTCACCAATAATGATGAATCTAATCCATGATTGCAAGAAACCTTTTAACTTACAAGGATAATGAATTCCACCAAAATAGGGAAAGCAAAAAAAATAGGGAAGCTAACTAAATAAAATAAAATCAAACAAACTAATATACTAAGACAACACTTGGAAAAGTACCAAAATAAAATATGTATAGGGAACTCAGCTTCCTTAATATAAATGTTTTAAATGTATCCCATTAACTGATATAGGAAGATCTTTGACATCCATTATTTCAAGTTAAAAGGAATTATAGGATTTGTAGTTAGAGATTGTGTATGGACCACTCCAAAGAGAGTCAAACTTTGTATGCCTTACTAGCTTAGCTCTATCCTCATCCCACTTGAGGACAAAATCTCTTTCTTTGAAACTTCATGGAGAAGCTCCTTTTTCAAAGGATCTTTTCACTTTTTATTGATGGATTTCCATGGCTAGCATGGACTGATTGCTTATCTCTTCCAACTTCATAAGCTTAGAATATTTGATCTCCATGGGTTGATTCTCCAATAAATCAAGTTGATGCATTAGTTATAGGGTAGGAAATTCAAATGAAATAGGCATTTTTGATTCTTTGTCATATACTAGCTTATAGGGAGAGTTGGATATTGACCTCTTGTCAATTATCCTATTATCCCATAGAGATGAATTTAATTTGAGATGGAATGACCTTTTATTATCTTCAATTATTCTTCTTATGTTCTTCAACAAGTTTTTTTTAATAGACTCAATAAGACCGTTTCCTTTGGGATAGTAATTTGATCAAGTGCTGAGAAAGACACTATGTTGAACTACCCATTAGCTGACTTTAGATCCCACAAAGGCCATAACATTGTTAAAAATAATAGCTGAAGGGAATCCAAACCTAGTAAGAAAACCTTCATAAAAATCTATAACATTGGTCTCATTTGCTTCTTTTAATGCCACTGCTTTTATCCATCTAGTGAAGTAATCTATAGCAATTAGTATCCATTTATAACCTAATATTAAAGGGGGTTAATGAGATGAATAAATTAAAATACCCATTTGATAAAGGGATGACCCATTTCAATTGGTTTTCAAGGTAAGGCTATAAGTTTCACCTTTATAATAAACATAACACACTCTCTGCATTTTCTAAGCTTGGCCAATAATAACCACCTCTCATGATCTTATCGGATATGGTCCTTGATAAATAATTCCATCCACTATATCCATCATGTAAATATTCAAGCAACCTTTCTCTTTGATGTTTTTCAATTCATCTTAACAACATGCCATTGATATCTTTCTTGAAAAAAACACCATCAACAAGAAGAAATGGAATGGATTACAACCTAAAATATCTTATTTTTAAAGGGGTTAGGTGAGATGGACAAAGACCATATTGGAGATATATTACCAAATAGAGATACCAAATAGAAGTTGAGGTATGATCATCTACCACTTCTTTATCAGCTGACACCATAACCACCCCTTTAGCTTCTTGTAAGTCATGGGCTAGATGCTCACAAATTCCTTTACCTCTAACTAGCCTTGTGACCTTGATCTCTAGATCATAATCCATTATTTTTTTATCTAGCCAACTCTTTTCTCATTTATATCCTTTTTCAAGAGAAATTTTTTGATACTTGGATGGGCAACCATCAAATGTATCTTATTATTAGACAACAAGTATCTAAACTTCTTGAGAGACCTAATAATAGAAAGTACATTTTTTTCAATAAAAGAGTACCTTATTTTAGATTCTTCCAAGCCTTGACTAAATAAGGCTATTGGCTTCACTAATGATTCATGGTTATGTTTCGTAAGAATTATTGAAATGGTGTCAATGTTAGCATAGGTGTACAAAATAAAGTATTTTAATAAGTTTGGGTTCATGAGTGTAGGAGCACTAGCCATGGATTTCTTAATTTCCTAAAAACTCCTTACTCCTTCCTTGGAATATTTGAATCCATGATTATTCTTTATCATGGCTATAAGTGGCTTAGCTCAAGTGGAAAAATATGAGATGTATCTTCTAATAAAATTGATCTCCCTAAGAAAATTTGAAAATATATTTTATGCTTAGGCAAAGAAAGTACAAGAATTGAATCTATTATTTTAGGATATATGCTTAAACCATCCTTTAAAAATATATGTACAAGGATCTTACCTTCATGAATTAAGAGGACACAGTTTTTGGGATTTAGGGATACCCCAAATTTCTTACACCTTTCAAACACTTACTCAAGGTGAACTATGTGCTCACTTGCATTCTTTGAAAAAACTGTTATATCATCCAAATAGACCAATAGAGACTTATTAAGAAGGAATTGGAATGTCATAGCCATAACTCTCTAAAAAAAATTTCCAACATTGGATAAACCAAAGGGAATATTTTTATATGCAAATGTCCACCACTTTATGGTGAAGCTATCTTGGATTTGTCTTATTCCTTGACCAAAATATGGTTGTATCCACTATATCCATCCAATAAGGAGAATTTTTTTGAACCTAAAACCAACTATAAAACTTGTTCCATAAATGTAAATGGATAGTGGTCTTTAAGGGAATATTTTTTCAAGTCATGAAAGTCAACACACACTCTAATTTCACCAAACATTTTCTGTACTAGAATAAGGTTTTCCACCCAATTTGAGTGCTTGATTGGAAATATAATACTTGACTCATTGAGATTATGAAGATCAACTCTAATTAAAGTCTCAAGCTTAATATTAATAGGCCTTTGTCTTTGTCTTACTGGCTTATTTTCATCTTCTAGCTCAATGGTGTGTTGAGCTATCCTTAGGTCATATCCCTTGAGATCATTATATTTCCATGTAAATACATCAACAAAACTTACACATAACTCACTGAAAGCTTCCTTTTCTAAATAAGTTCATACCTTAACCAAATTTAATTTCGTAATAGGTGAAACTTCCACATTAGCATAGTGTTATTCTTTTGTTGATAAAGATGACTTTTCTTTCCTTAGCTCATCATCAACATTGAATATGTTTTCAAGTGTGACCAATCCCTTAGGCAACTTATTTATTTTTAGCTGCACAATATGATCACCATACTACCTAAAGTATTTTAACTAATTTCTTGAAGAAAACTTATCTTCCTCTTACAATAATCTAAAAATATGATTATCATCTTTAAATACTTGCCAATTCTCATTATTATCCAGGATAAAAGGCCTTATAATCACTTTAATGTGTGACTAGACCTTTTCACTTCTTACATCAGCTAGGATACTCTAGAAGGGGTTGTGACTTGAGCTTGAGGAGGTGGAATAGGGGATAATGATGGAAACTGAGAAACTTGAGTGGGTGGAATATATTTTAACTCTAGGAATATAGGAATTAGAGGCCTTAAATAAATATTACTAGCTTGTATCAAACTATGTTTTGCTCTCATTACAACCTCATAAGTATTTAGAAAGGTATAACCACCCATGGACTATATCATCACACTAATATCAAAATTAAGGGATCTTAAATAATATAAGAAGGCATATTCTAGGGAAGGTCTAATAATTATATGAATCCTAGTCGATGTCTTTTGAAATTTGAGGTTGAAATCAGAGATGAACTCATGAGGAACTCTCCTTATGTTGGTAAGTTATTCTACTAAAGATAGGTGATTTGACTTGTCTTCAAATTGACTGACTAAGGCTGCACCTAATTCATACCATGTAGCTATGGAATTCAATAGGAGATTTCTATACCATTCAAAACCTTTTTCTTTGAAGGAAACAACAAGAAATCTAATGGTCATAATATCTTGAATAACATTATGCACTAAACAAAGGTTGGCAACATTATAGATGTGCTCAATAGCAGTTTTTTTATCTTTTCTAGAAAAGAATGGGATGATTTTAAGAGTATACATAATAATATGATCATATTGGGCTAAGTTCAATGGACTAAATTTATTGAATGGAATGAATACTTGATTTTTGATGGCCATTTGAGTAGGGGAATTACATTGCTTGAAATAATAGGATGACTAGAAGATGAATATTTATTTTGGGGATAAGGTCTTGTCTTATTAAATCTTGCTCTCTTATATGAAATAGAAGGTATTTTAATGACTTCAAGGGGAATACCTTTATTAGCTGACCTTATAGTAACTTTTGGCACGAGAATGTTATCTAGATGGTGCTATGAACTTTGTAACTTTAAAGATCTTTAGATCCTAATGATGATAGATATCATTGATACTACATATGCTTCTCCTTATCTCCAAATTTAGGCTTATCTAGGAGAACTGGGCCCATCAAGTGTGCCAAAACTATTGGTGACCTAGATTACACCCTAACTGAGAATGGGATTATTCAAGTCCTTCTACTCAAACCTAGTCCAACATGGGAATGACCCTATGTTATGGGTCACTTAATTGGCTCAAACCTCTAGAGAAGGCTAACTTATTTTTGGGTCTATCACCTATACTAAGCCTAAACTATATTCTTACTAAGAAAAAGGGAGAGAGATTAATAATAATTCATAAAAGCATGTAAAAGGAGTTTATGCGCCAAATGTTTTGATATTTATACATGCACAAGACATACTATATAACGTATTCAAGAATACATAAGATCACCTTTCTCACTCTTTTATCATCTCTCACATAATTATTTCACAATAAGGCATGTACTAGCTATTGTCTTGGCATGGGATGGTAGTTATCCACCTCCAAACTAGCCAACAAACTATATATGCACTTAGAATGACCTGTGAGGACTACCAAAACACTGCATAAAGGTGATAAAACTTAGACAAAGGCAAGGAAGACATATGTTCACTTAAACACATCAATGAATTCATGAGACACTTCAAATTAGCTTTCAAATGGAGGAATTTAGTCTTTTATCACATCAAATAGGTGTTACAGTACATATCTTGGAAGAGTCTAGTCATGCCAAAGAGAAGGATCCATTTCAAGGCTTAGAAGCCTATATTTATAACAAAATGAGATGAGAGATATGGGGATTATGTGTATAAGGATGGAAAAGGGAGAATAATGACCTAGATTTCACATCATTCCAATGTTGAATTCATTAAAAAATATCATTGTGTCTAATACTAATTTTAGAAAGTGACCAAAATAATCCTATTAGTCCTTTTCAACCTAATTCTGGTCTATATTAATGCTCCTTATAGTTATAATGGTAATATCAAGTCATTTTAAATCCAAATTTTAGCATCAAAGTAGTTATAATAGCTAGATCAATCTATTATGATTTTATCTAAACATCAATTTATCCCTATTGGTTCATTTTGGCATGTAAAAAGCATTATAATTAGATTCAAGAATACCTTATCAATGGCTTATCCATGATACTAGTTTTGGTGATAAATCATTTAAAACTAACATGTCTATTTCTATGTCATCCATTTGTACTATTTACTTTGATTTAACCTCAACCATATTTAGCTTTGACTTTTGATATTAGCCCTTGATCTTGATCTCGGTTTCTAAGAAAGTGCCACCTAGTAGCTCTTTATTTGTTCTTAGGACCCTATTTTTAGTCTACCTGCTTTTGCACTTATACCATATGGTGTCCTTGAAATTGATTTGGGTTCCTTATCCTACACACCATTGATTTTCATTTGCATGGCTCAAACATATACCATTGATTTATTTGATAGTTTTCATGGTTGAAACACTTGGTAGGAACTTATTTGTCCTCAAAATCCTTTGACTCTTTGACCTTTTTTCACCATTTATATTCTTTGGTATAATTAAACATGATCCATTGATCTACCTAGGCCCACTAGCCTTATCAATTGACATGCACTATTATATCTCTATTTAGGCACCTGAGATCTTGACATTGGTTAGATCTTCATTCATTCTAAACTTTTGAATTGATGTTCACCATTGATCTTTGATGCGTGATCAAATGTGTGCCATTGGATCCTTGGGACCCAATGAATTATTAGATTGATTTCTCTCCATTATATTTGATCTTAGCTCCTAATATTTGGACACTTTTTAGCTATGCATTTGACCTTGGGACATTTTAATTCAAGTGACTATTTTATGAGGCTTTAATTTGATGTCCCTATGTATGTTTCTCTCTATAAGTCTAACTTTGAAGCTTTATATTTTGAGATAGAAAAGACATCAAGATATGAAATTTATAGAAGATAATATAGGAATGTATAGATTATTATCCATGTGATATTTTGGATCTAAGAGGCCTCCTAAGTGGATTTATCAAATGTGTAATTATATTGACCTGCTTGTTCTTACAAGACATGTCATGATGTTTTGGTTGTCTATGATCACCAAATTCACACTTTAAGATTTCTTAAATTATTTTAGAAGATTTAATATAATAAATGATATTATCTTGGAATCTATATACTATTTATGACATTGGATCACTCTTCAATCATGACCTTGCTCATCCTCTTAGTCTAGATTAGATAGATTTTGGTATGTAGGCCAAATTTGGAGAACAATATCTTACTTGGATCAACCCTATACCACCATAGTTTTGATATAACTCTAATTCATTGTTTAAATTTAGTAAAATATACATTATCTTTATTTGAATTTCATAAAGGAGTGTGTGGATCCCATACTAGCAGGACCATCCTATCTAAAAATCTATTATGTATCAGGTACTATTGGCTAATGATGGATGTGGATGCAACTACTTATGTGAAAAAATGTGATAAATGTCAAAGGCATGTCAATATAATTCATACACTAGATTGAAACTAATGCTTGCACCATGTCCATTTTATACATGGGGCCTTTATCTCATTGGGAAGATAAATCCCACCTCATCTGATGGCCATAATCATATCCTTACCACCATCGAATACTTCACTAAGTGGGTTGAAGATACACCCTTCAATTACATGAATAGAAAGAAAATTTCCAAAATCATATTCAACAATCTCATTTTCCATTATGGTATCCATTATGACATTATATTTGATAATGGTGGATCATTCAAAAACAAGGATGTCAAATTGCTGTGTTGAGTACAAAATTACTCAACATTTTTCAATTGTATATTACCAAGCCAAAGCATCTAAAAAACCATTATCAACATCCTCAAAAATATTATACATTATTCCAATCATGATTGGTACCTATAACTATTATGCACCCTCTGTTCTTGCTGTACTAATCACCATGCTCTAATAAGATCCACTCTAAATTCACTTTTTTATGGCACTAAGGCCATTCTTCCCATTGAGGATGAGTTACCTCCTCTACGCATCTCTTTGAAACATGTCCTTTATAGTGAAGACTATCCTATATCTCACCTACAAGAGCTAGATTTACTTGATGATAAATTCATGGTCATAGTTAATAATCTTAAAGCATACTAGAATTGACTTCATGGCCACTATATTTGATTCATTAAACATAGAGAATTTGAGCTTCGTAATCTTGTTCTTAAATAAAAATAATAGAATACCATGTTTGAGAATAAACACAAATTCAAGTTCAAACCCAACTAGATAGGCCCATTCATCATTATTGCAAATTATGGTAGAGAAGCATATAGGCTCACTACACCAAATAGGGATGAACTTGATAAGCCAACGAACATTATACACCTCAAGTGTTACTTTGATTAAGATACCTATTATATTTTCTATGAGTCACATTTTAGTTGTACCATAATATTGGCATTTATTATCCCATACCATTCTATCACTATTCCATTCTACCATACCTTTCCTTTTGACCAAGATGTTTTTAACCCTTCCAATTTAACCCTTTGACCTTGGTTCCATTCCATTGGTTCCATGATTGCTTTTAGCACAAATATTCAAATCAATGTCTAATAGTTGACTTAGTATTCTATACAAAGACCATATTTTGGAGAAGTATGACAATGGTTTGGTTGGTACACCCTTCATTTATTATTCCATTCTATACCATATGGGCCTGATTATAACCACCTTTTGGGCAAATCAGTGTTTCATAGTCATGATACTAATTATAACCACTTATGGTCAAATTAGTATCATTGAACTATGTCATTTTTTCCTAAGTATAACTATTAATGGGAAAATTAAGGGTAACAATGATTTTTAATGCCTTGAAGTACCACTTTGCCATGCCTATGTCATATTATGCCTTTTACCTACTTTGCTTATTTTATTTGAATTGGATGCTACACTAGTCAGATTCCTCCATTGTAAGGTAAAACTATAGTGACTTGAGGTCCCATCTTGGGATTATGTAGGAAACTCTCAATGCATGTTGATGTCAGCTTAGTCAAACCCTTTGCCATGCTTTCACCATTTTATAAGCAGCCTTTGTAATTATCTCACCATTTTATAGGAAATTTTTAAGTTTGAAAGCTCTTGCCATTTAACAATTAATTTCTAAGTTTGAATACAACTTTGTTAAAGGGATATCCATTGCCATTCCACATGTCATTACCAATAACCAACCTAGCCATTATATTGACTTTTCACCTCCCATAAGTGTCAATCAGGACTAATAGAATCACACCTTATTGAATTGCATCCATGGTGACATATAATTTTAAGCATATCAAGGGAACCAAGACCACATTCATGTAGAATAATAACAATCTCCTATTGAAACCTTTCTAAAGACATTAGGGGACAATCAAAGTTTAAACTCAACATATTTTAGTGAAATCTTTTCAAAGGTGCTAGAAGAAAATCAAAGTTAAAAGTCAACATTATTTAGAAAAAACTTATCAAAGGTTTTATGGGATAATCAAGACAACTTCATTGTTGAAAACATCTTCGAGGAGCCAATAGCTTAGCATAATAGTCCTTCACTACTTGATGAAGACATTATAAAATATTAAATCAGTATAACTTCCAATCTATAGTATAATCAAATGGTAGATACTCTCAGGCCCAAACAATAAAAACATTTAGTGGTATTATCAAGATCATATTCAAAAAATATTCATCCCTACTACAACCAAAGTTATGTTGAATCCATAATTAGCAACATTGTGTGTGCCTAAAAATTCTAATATTCATTTGTTGCCTAACCATTATACATTCCATTATCATCCACCATTACATTGCCAAATTAGAACTATCATCCATTGTTTATCTGTATTTACCATCCCTATCTACATTTTCCTTTATATTGGCTATAAGATACCTTGTCTCAATGATTTAAAGAAATAGAATCAATGACCAATGAAGATCACAAAAACATTATTAGAATCCAAATCCATAGTAGGTTCTTGATAGAGAAACTATTCAAAAAAGGTGTGGGCTATAAATTTACATGATTGATTATTTTGGTTATATCATTTATTGATCAATACATGCATTTCCATATCAACAAGAACAATATAAACATTTCCCTAGTAAAAATCATAAATTAAAAAAACATACCTTGATAAAATCATTTACCTACATTTTAATTTTCCATTTACCTTACCTATTTCATTTGCCATTCCTCTTTTCATTATTTCATACCCCACCATTATAGTCAATTCCCACTTGGGGGCAACCCTCTCACCATTATATCCAATTATCCTATCATCATCATCCTAAATAATTTCATACCATATATTATTATACCATGCCATCCCTATTAGACCAAAGCATATTTTTATCTATCCCACCCAACCCCTTTTGATTTTGGTTCCTTTGGTTTTTCCCATACCTTCCATGAGGGGATCTAGATCTAGTTTTAGTAGTTTATAAATTCTATGTTTAAATGATAGTCTAGGAAAGTAGTGTGATAGTGGATCTAACAAGTTATCTTTCATTCATGTTTAACTAGTGCTATTGATTATAACCACCTTTGGGCAAATCAGTAGTTCACCTTGTATTACTAGTTATAACCACCTATGGGTAAATAATAACACAAATCTATGTCTTTATTTCCTAATTATAACTACCTATAGGTAAATTAGGAACAACACCTTTTACCATGCATTGTCGCATCACCTTGCCATTACTATTCTCCTTTACCTAGCCATTTTCCTCAATTTTAGAACTTGTTATGACCTGGTCAGTTCTCACCACCTTTTTTGTTGTCATAAATACTATATATTTAGGTCCTAATAGGATTATATAGGCCATGCTTAATGCATGTTGATGTCAACTTAGTCAAGCCCTTCTCTACTCTCTCACCATTTTTTGATCAACCTTTGCAACACTCTCACTATATTATGAATAATTCTTAAGTTTGAATGCTATTTCCATTTTATGAGTAATTTATAAGTTTGAATTCTCTCGTAATTTGGTAATATTGGACCATTTCATATCTCATCATTCTCAATCAAGTATAGGTACATAAAAAATTCCAAAAAAATTTGTAATGAATATTTAGACAATAAAAAAACATTGACCACTTCTTTGCCTTAAGGATTCTAAGAAAGCAATCACTTATCATTTAGTTTCCCCATCCTTATTGGCATAGCCTTCACACACTTGCCATTTTGTGAGGCTATTCCCATATTTTTCTATCACATCCATCATGTTTTCTTCTCATTATTTTCTCTATCCCATTTCCTAGGAGAACTACATTTGACCTAAAGTTTTTGTTGGATATTACATCCATGGAACTATGTAGGTAACGTCTACTTGCTTAGTGCATCTAGAGACAACTTGGCTACCCCCTTATTTTTATTTTATTTCCTAATTTTTATTTTTTCATTTCATTATCTACTCTAACCTAAGGGTGATGTTTATCATATTGTCTATTCTTTATTTGTACTAACATTGTAATTAACCTTTGTTTATTTGTTATTTCTCTTTATTTTGGTGTCTTTTTTTGTTTTCTTGTTTTCCTATTTGTTTGATTTCTTTTTGTGCCTTGATTTAGTCTATGTGGCTCATTAGGTGATTCCTTTCACATTATTCTTATATCCATCCATATTCATATGACAATATTCTCATTATGGTCTTTATCATTGGCTCATTATTTTCAATTATTTATTGGATTGCATGTCATTCCATATACGTATTTCAGCCAAGTTATCATGGTGTTTTATCCTGATGCCTACCATCAAGTTCTACATAAAAAATCAAATCTAAGAGTCTACACGATAATGCAACATCTATATATCTCTTTAGCACTAAAAAAAATATTAATATAATCCAAATCATATCATAAATAGAGTAATTCAACAATGAAATAATTTTCTCCCTTGCCAATTTGGATGAGAATCTCCCTACTATAAGTTTTCCCAAATTCATCTTTATCATCTATACCATTCTTGCATCATCTTCCATATCATGTTTTCCATTATTAGGATACCAATGATTTTAACCACCTCTATGAAAATCATTGTATATTATCCCATTTGCATTACCAATGATTATAACTACCTTTGTGAAAATCATTATTTTTCCATCCATTTGAAAGTTGATGATTATAACCACCTTTGGGTAACTCATTCTCTTTCTTCTAGCCAATTGGGGCATGTTTGTATCCTACCAATGATTCTATCCATATGTGTAAAAATCATTATTTTCCCTTTATTGATTATAATACCTTTGCGTAAATCATTATCTTGTTACCATAAGCCTTTTTCAATGATTATAACTTCCTTTGGATAAATCATTACCTTTTTTGTCCCACCTATGTTGATGATTATAACCACCTATGGGAAAATCATCTTGTTTGTCTACCCTAACTAGGGAAACTTCATATACCTCTAATTATAACCACATATATGAAAATAAATCCCTTCCACCCCATTTCATCTCTTTTGGTCCCATAATTTCTTCCTTTTGAGGGACCACTTGCCAACCCCTTTGTCAACTTCTCTGTCGAGGGGGAAACTATTGTTCATCTATTGACATTGAAGTCATAGGCATACATGAACTTTTCATTATTTGATAAGAAATTAATATGAATATAAATTATAATTCCTTCTAAAATATGGTTAAATTATAGACACCTAAAACTTTCCACCAATGGCCTTTGATTAGACATTAAACCATTTCTTACCAACCATTGTAAATTAAGCCTAGGAATTATTAAATATCTTAAATTTGCTTTTCAATCATTCATCAAAGCTTATAATCTCATTGAAACATCCATAATTATGGTATCCTAATGTATGAAATAATAACCTCTCATGGATTCATCTCTAATCACCCTGCAACATCACAATAGTCAATTTGGCCTATGGACCTATTAAGTAGGGCACTTGCACACATAAAATCAATTCTTGAAAACATTAAATGGATAATAAGAATTAATTTAAAATCTAAACCAAATTAAATTATTAGTTTAATTATCTATGTGAAATTATTGGAATTACTAAAAAATTAAATTAAAAAATATGAAATATCCTAGCTTTTCATGATTACCTTTGCAAGTTGTCAAGCCTTTAGAAAATATCTCAAAATGTCTCTTTTTGAAGACCCATGCCTATTCATTGAAAATAATTAGTAATTGAAATATTTTAACTCTAATAGGGTTAAATTGACCCAATTATTATAGGTTTTAATGAATTCCTTATTTAAACTCCACCTTGAGTTTCCTTGGGTTGAGGTCAGTTCTTAAGACTATAAATACAAGCCATTGTCTATTTAAAAGTGATCATGGAAATTATAGAGTTATAATGTAGGTTTTGTTTCATGATTTATATCAATAGTTTTATAATTAAAAAATATTTAGCTAATACAAAATCATAAGCCATATCACAAGCCACAATGGTGCCAAGGAGAGAAGGATCAAAGAATAATCCATTGTCAAAGACTCTTTGAGCATAAATCAAGCAAACCACACAATGAATCATTTGGAGATTTCAAGGAAGGTAAGAGATTGTTGTTCCTTTAAATTTTAGTTATGATTATAATTTTTTTTTGTTTATTAATATTCCACTATGATCTAGGCTTAGATATTTTATCATGTTAGTGTGTTCTTTTCATTTTTTTATGGACTAACACTTGATCTAACCTCCTTTCTATTGTCAAATTTATATGATCATAATTAGGAATGTGTTATAATGAAATAGTCATGAGTAAAAGTACATGGAAATATTTTTTATTAATTTTAATGAATGTTCATGTTTGGTATAAGTTTTGGAGGCTAGTTATTATAGTGAAAAAGTTGCTCACAAGTTTACCTATCTAGTTTAGAAGAGATAGTGAGATACAAGATTATGAGCTTGGTCTACAAGACCAATATTTATATTTGACCATATTATATTTATATCTAATAATTTTTTAATTATATAATAATATAATCCACATGCATCAAGAGTTTTTTGAATTGGTCATATGGGTGTTGAAGGTCATTATCACTATGAAGTGTCTTTGAGGAGAACTGGCAATTCTATGTGAGCAAGTTCTAAGAGTGTTTTTGAGTCCTTTTGCCTTGTGTAATGAATTATAATTATATTTATGAATTTATTGAGGTATTTTAGGTTTTTTTTTTTTTTTTTCATGTTTATGTGTCTAAACATTATGTTATCTTTAGTTGTTCAAGATAGACCTTTCTATATGCATGGAGGCCTAATGTAAATAATACTAATGGTGTGCTTCAAGTGGTGATTGGAGTTAAAAGGTGTCATGTATCTAAGATGAAATTAGTATGTGTATATTTGAGTGTCATATGAAATTTTACTACCATGTGTGTACTTTATAATTTTTCCAAGGATATCAAAGGGTAATGTGTGTTATGAAGGCCTTATTGAATTAAGTCCCCTTAAGGCCTTAAAAGAGGGTTTGGTATTTTACATTATGGATGACCTATGGTAATGATTTATTCATGTATTAAAAATGTTTTAATACCTATTTTAAATTTTATTAAAATTTTCAAGTGTATATGGATAATCAAGAGGTGTATGAGCAAGAGTCTAGTATAATAACAAGGTCTAATATGCCTAATTGACTAGCTATAGAATGAGTGAGTGAAAGAAAAGGATATATAACTTTGGAGAGATAAAGGAAGTATTATAGACCATTATAAGGGTTAAAATAAAGTTTAATAAAGATATAATAAGGGTAACATAGAAAAATATCAAGGTCATATGACCTAATCTATCTTGAAGAGACCTAAATGAGAAAGGAAGCCTAAAAGGTAGTTTGAGAGGGATAGAAGAGAGAGAAGAACTAAATAAGGTGATAATAATCTATTATATAAACAATAAGGTGTTTTCAAGGTGATAAAATGTTCCATGTGGTATATTTGGTTATAACTCATCTAGGGGGTTAGTACCTCCTTGTAAATTGGTGCTTGCTAAAATCCTAGTTGTGTTGGTACTCCATGTAGAGTTGGTGCTTCACTAAATTATGATATTTTAGCTTATAGGACTATATTCCATATTTAGGGATTAGTGGGGTTTCTCCCCCTTGAGGGTTTCCCACTCATATATGTGTTTTCTTATGTTATTCTCATGTGAA
>JARHVA010006421.1:595000-597500 GCA_037957365.1 Torreya grandis
TCAAAGGGGTAAGTATTGGCAAAGCTTTATTAATAGTAGAAATGGATGCTTTGCCTAGTAATGGAGACTTAAATTTAGTAGGAGGAAAGATCCTGGTTCATTTGAGATGAGATGGTGAAGGAAACAGATCAGAATTACATTATTGTACCAACTCGAATATAGGGTTGAAAATACCTTTAGCCTTTTGGCTTCACATATAGCGTGAAGTTGCCAGATTGTAAAAAAAATGGGAAAGAACTAGCCTTGCTTTAGCTTGAAGCTTGAGGCTTCAAACTATGTGTTCTATCCAAATTGGTGTGGAAGTGGAGGGAGATGGTAAGGCTATAATGATAATGGGTAAGACATAGAATGGAGTCACCAGAGTCTATAATGGATAAGGGTAAGGACTACTTCAATCTAAAACATGAGGCTTTAGATTACATGTTCATCCCCAGTGGAGTCACCAAAAACTATTAGGTGAATATTTTTTTGATAAGCTAATTGATGAGTAAAGTAGGTCTCTTCAACCATAGCATAGGGAAATTGGTTGTTTAGATGTGCAGGTTTATTACATCAAAAGGGGATAATTCTCTCCTCTCATCAAGGGGAGGTTCCCTGTAGATATGCATGATCTATATACTATATATATAAATAGAAAATAACACTCAAGGGTAGGATAAACCCTCCACCTCTATTTTTTTAGAGATGGTGTTCACAAATCAAAGGAGAAATCCTAGTGAAATGATAGAAGAAACTCCTCTTCTTTCAGAAGTGTTGTTCAATAGATAAAAGGAATCTTTTGGGTGATGATAAGTAACTATAACAAGATGTAGTAACATAGTAGGATGAAATGAGGCACAAAATCTCCACCTTAATTTCTAAATATTGAAATATGAAAGACAATGAGGGCACAAAGTCATCCCAAGGTCTTTTACATAGAAATAGAATAGGAAGGATAATGAGGGTACAAAGTCATCCCAAGATCCTTTACACAAGATTAGAAAAATAGACAAACTAAAGATAATTATGGTAGCATACAGTCTCTCCACAAATGGCTTTAGGACACCTTCTTGATCACTTTCACTAATTCTACTTATTTAATCAAATGGACAAAAAATGTATTAAGGAAACATACATAAGAACAATTTCCCCAACAACCAAGCTATTAAAACACAAAGTCTAAAAAGTCACTTGTTTTCTTATTCAAATAATGAAATATGATCAACAATCTGAGCTCAAAATCTTAGTA
The DNA here is from genome assembly GCA_037957365.1 of Torreya grandis. Taxonomy (NCBI): domain Eukaryota; kingdom Viridiplantae; phylum Streptophyta; class Pinopsida; order Cupressales; family Taxaceae; genus Torreya; species Torreya grandis. The sequence goes on from JARHVA010006421.1 coordinate 596,229, forward strand.
ATACCTTTCAATTTGGATAGATTTTTTTTATTACAGACTGAGATGTCTAAAAAAATAAGAGAGAGTCCAATATATAGTGCTCCAAGAAAGAATTAAGCACTTTGTTTCACAAAAATGTGTTATGATGCATTCAATGCCTTTAATGCATTTTAAATTCTATCCATGGGCTATGCTAGAATCAAGCATCGGTCTTTAATATGAGCCATTTGATGTGTTTCCTCATGTGTGTGCAACTATTTGCTTTACTCGATGCAAAAAAATGGGCCATGCCATTGAATTTTTGTGCTCTTCAAATGTCCACCTGGTGGCCTACTTTGCCTTTAAGAAACATATCTTATGCATAGATATTTATGATCTTTCTCTATCATTCCTCCTTTCCTTGTATTTCATCCTTAGTTGTGCAGTTTGAGCTCTTGATCTATCTCTTTTAGTCTTGCTGGCTCCTTACACTCTTCCATCAGTAGTTTTTCCCTTTGGTATTTTGGCCTTTTTCATTTGGGTCCATGTTCCAACTTTCAAAGATCAATGGCTATTTCATTTTTGTGAATTTGACATCTTCAAGCCTATCATCATTATGAAACCAACGGCTAGTTTGTTACCCTAAATTTGACATCTTTGGGCCTGTCATCATTAGTTAACCAATGGCTAGTTTGTTACCTTGAATTTAATAGCTGTGGGGATGTCACCAGATGTCTGGATCCCAATGGCTAGTTCATGGTGTTTAACTTTGACATCTATGGGGACATCATATTCCTTGGCAATTCCTTTAGCTTTCTTGTTTAATCCTTCCTAAAGGGGACCTACCCTTCAGGGTCTTGAGAAAGGTCCCTTTTTCTTGGCAAGATCCCCCTACAAGGGCACATACCCTTCAAGAAGTCTTTATATGGACTTCAGCCTTCTTTCTCCTCAGTGGGTTTTGTCTTTGTTACTGGACTTTTATTTTAGGCTTTTCCCTCAGACAAAAGTTTGAAGGAATTCCTTCATTCTTTCTTTCGATGGGTTTTTTCTTTCCATCGAGCTTTCTCCCTGGGTGAATTTCTTCAAACAAAATGTCTAAAGGAATTCCTTCAGACATTTTGTTTGAAGGACTTGTGCCTTGTTTACTTTTCCAAATAATTCCCTGCTCTTCACTTGGTCTTTGAAATGGTCCACCTGTTCCCTACTTTCCCTCCACAAGGGTTATTTGTCCTTGTTTCAATTTTTTTAAGGAATTCTCTTTGTTTTCTTTTGCTCACTGCCCTCTACAAGGGCACTCAGCTTGGTTCATTACCC